>CAUYRH010039321.1:0-85489 GCA_963574655.1 Perodicticus potto
ACTTGATACAACAGGCATGAGGCCAAGGGTAAAGAGATCTTATAAGAACCAGGATGGGCAACATATGGAGTTGCTCTATCTAGTTTTGAAGGGATGTGGGACCATTTATTTCAGATTCATCGTACAGTGATGACCAGGGTACCTACTAGGTTGTTTTTCACCGAGATAGAGTGGAAATCGTAAGCAGGTGATTATCTGCTTAAAATTTAAAGACACCTACAATTTTGAAATAAATGGGAGAATATTTTTTGTACCATGTTTTTCAGTTTTATGATTTTACTTTAGTCTTTTTTTTTTTTTTTTTTTTTTTTTTTGACAGAGCCTCAAGCTGTAACCCGGGATGGAGTGCCATGGCATCACAGATCACAGCAACCTCCAATTCCTGGGCTCAAGTGAGTCTCTTGCCTCTGCCTCCCAAGTAGCTGGGACTACAGGCACCCGCCACAACGCCCGGCCATTTTTTGGTTGCAGCCGACATTGTTGTTTGGCGGGCCCAAGCTGGATTCGAACCCACCAGCTCAGGTGTACGTGGCTGGCCCCTTAGCCCATTGAGCCACAGGTGCCGAGCCTTTTTTTTTTTTTTTTTTTTTTTTTGAGACAGAGCCTCAAGCAAACACCCTGGGTAGACCACCGTGGCATCACAGCTCACAGCAACCTTCAACTCTTGGGCTTAAGCAATTCTCTTGCCTCAGCCTCCCAAGTAGCTGGGACTACAGGCGCCCACCACAACACCTGGCTATTTTTTTGGTTGTAGTTGTCATTGTTTGGCAGGCCTGGGCTGGATTCAAACCCACCAGTTCTGGTGTATATGGCTGGTGCCTTAGCCGCTTGAGCTATAGGCACCACCGATTTTACCTTAGTTTTATATTCATAATAAAGCTGAGGTATGCATTTAATACATATAGGAAAGTTTAAGTTCTGGGCATCTTTCATGATTTTAAACTTTAAAGTTGCTTTAGCAATTTATAATTTAGCTTACACTCTTTGCCGCATCCCTTGACATAACAGTTCATGAACGTACCCGCTAAGTCTGAGAGAGGCAACACAGTGCACTCTTATTTAAGGGAAGCTTTTGGTCAGCACATCTCTCTACTATCAACACCTCACATGTGACTTCTAATCCTGTAGCACAAAACAGTAACTCCAGCAGGCTTTCCTTGCAGGGACAGAATGAAATATGTATTAAGGCCAAAGTTTAGTCCTTGGGCTCACTGACTGAGGCTTTGGTTTTAAATAAGAATTTAGTGCAGGAACTTTCATAGAAGTTCTCTTATTTAATCCCAGCAGCACCTTGAGTAGATATTATGGGGAATCTGGGCCCACATAGTTTAAATAACTAGCCCAAGGTTGCACAGCTGCTTGAGAGGGAACCAGGATGCAGACTTAAGCAGGTTTGGCCATCCATGTTCTTTTCTTTTCACTGTACTATCTTTTTATTTCCTCAAGAGTTTCATACCTAGAGGATATAACCATCTTATGGTTCATTTAAGCAACTTGGGCCTTTTTAATTTTGTCCTTTCTGACTTTTTTGGCTCTCCAGTTCTGGGATTCAGGTTTGGAGGCTGGGGAAAGTCCAGATAAACAAACGGTTCTGGGGCAACATGAGCAATGTACAGCAAGACTGCAAAGTCATTTTGATCAAAATTTAAGTCACGTGCTCAAGGACATATACACACTTTCTAAATTACATATAAGTATTTCTGTCCTTTGAGATTCATGCTGTTCACAGCGTTGAATTTTATTTCTAACCCTTAAACACAATATTTTCGGAAGCAATATAAACAAAGTTAAAATGACTAAGATGATTCAGCTTTTAAACCAGCAAGTACTTGATCCATATAAACCCAGAGCATCGATGCCCAAGGCATCTGTTATTGTAGCTCATGTTGAGGGAAAGATTGATTGTTTTCATCTGTACTTGACTGTTTGTGCTTTGAGCTTTGGGTGGAGTTGTTTAGAAAGGAAAAACAGACAGAGAAAAAAAAAACAAAAAAAAAAACAACCAAAGAAAAACTTTAAGGAATTAATGATGACTCTTCAGTGTGTTTTATATTCCACTTGAATAGGTTTTTGTTTAATGATGTTTATGTTTGGGGATTTTTATGTCTCTTAGTAATCCAAAGTGACATTAAACAGAACAAATGCTGCCCTGATAGTCTTGGGGGGGAAAAGGAATTAACTTTATTCTTTTACTGGGCAATTATGTGAATTGCAGAAATAGGCCACTCCAAATAAACTATGTCAAAACATTGACCTTCAAAGAAGGGAACAGTGGATGGACATCATAGAATGTGCATAATGAAATTTAAGATACTTATCAGAGAGTTTTGACAAGTTGGGCAGGCCTGAATTTGTGGAAGAACGTGAATTCTATAATAGCAATTATAACCAGTTCTACTATTATTAGGTAACATTTACTAAGTACTTATTCTGTGCCAGGCACTTGACTAAAGGCTTATGTGTGTTATTATATTTAATCCAAACCAGGTGGTAAAGAAAAAAATAGGGAAAATATGAAGTACTATGTATTTTTAAAAGTCTCTTAGTGGTTTTTGGTTCAGTTTTGTATTACATTTAATTTATTTCTATCTCTAGTCTTTGGAGAGGTGATGTGCATTGCCTGGGCGGTGGGGATGGAGGAGGCTGAGAGGCTCAGGAACAACAGTTAGGAGGCTTTGCAGTTGCAGTGCTGGGGGCTGAGACTCCAACTCCACCAGGAATTAGGAGCATGATCCTTGGAGAGAGCACCTTGAGTTCCTCTTGCCTTGTTTGAAAATGGGGAAAATAGTATTATGCACTTAAGCCACAGAGTTGTTAAGGGGCTGAAATGAGACAAGTGCCTTACATGTAGTCATCCATCAATGTTAGTTATTGTTTCTGTTAGTACTAATCTTTGTGTGGAGGTTAATCGTCAGTTGTGGGGAGTCCATCGTGAACCTTGTGATCCTAGTGGTATTGCAGGGCGATTCCAGCTTTAGTCTCTATGAAAGGAGGCCCTGATCAGGGTGCTGTAGCTCCCTACTGCTCTCAGGGAGAGAAGGACCGAGAAGCAACTCCATTCTTTCCCTTTTTTCTTTTCTTCTCTTCTCTGCTTTCTTCCAAGGGAGTGACAGTCATCCACCCAGAAGCCACCACACCAGGCTGGGAAGCTGTACTCTAAGAGGCATGACCATTTTGCAATCACTTGCAATTACACTGAAGTTTTCTGGTCTCTTTCTACTTAAAAATTCTATGCGTGAGGGCCCCCGAATCATCATCATTATATTTAAAATCCAACATTTAATTCCTAGCAATGGAAATTATTTAATAAAAATAATTGTAGTCCAAATTATAGTGGTTCATAGCAATTTTTTTTAGCTCATTATTTTTCAAAGGGCTTTTGGAGATATTAATTCTTTATTCAATGAAATAGTTTCCAGAATGATTCAGCATTAACATCAACATTATGAATTCTACTACAAAGAAGGTAGCTTCTTCCCACAGATGTTGATGTCCCCAAAGGTGCTTGGGATCAGAATATAAATCTGTGACTTTCATATAAGGCCGGGCTGCATATTATCTGGACAGGGGCATTTGTTCTGTTAAGGCTGGAAAAGAGATAACACTGGGAATTGTAGATTTTAAAATCTTTTCCCTGTTTTCCAAATATTAGGTAGAATATGTGAGTAGGAGGAGCTCTGATGTTAAAGTCTGTCAACTTGATTCCTGTGTAGCTGAGAGACACAGGTGGTGGTGGGTGGAGTGAGTGTGTGAATGCTGATGGTACTATCAGTGCAGTAAGGGGCTCTTTTTGTTAGAGAACACAGCACTGAGATATTAGAAACATGATTTTACCAGTGGTAAAAAAGTAAAATTTCACTTCACAAGAGAACCTTGATAGAAAAAAATAATAGTTAACATTTTTTTTTTGTTTAGCATGGATCAGATACTTTGCCAGCAGTTTGTGTATAATAATTAATTTAATCCTCTCAGTAACTGTAAAATAAGTCCTATAATTATTCACACTTGCTGATGACAAAACTGAGAGTCAGAGAGATTAAGGCAGATATGCAGGTTACACACCCAGGAAGGGATGGAGCTGTGAGTGGAACCCAGATCCTTTGACTTTTGACTAACAACGACATTTAATATAAACAAAGCTGATGCAATTTTGATAGCCCCCTTCTTTTTTCTTACAAAACTTCCTTTTTCCTTGTTGATTTTACATCTTTAGGTACTGTGCACATTCCTAGCTTAAATTTACAGTCTCTTTAGATGTCATCTTAAGGGTTCATCATTGATGTAAACTTCAGGCTTAAAGTTAGGTCTGTGGTTAATCAGATAAAGGATTTCTAGGCATTAGGGTTGTCTTTCTGTCTGTTGTTCTGCTTGGGTTTCTAACTCCATGGTTAGAAAAGCAGCGTCTCTCTATGCCAGGGGTCCTCAAACTTTTTAAACAGGGGACCAGTTCACTGTCCCTTAGACCATTTGAGGGCTGAACTATAGTTTAAAGACAAAAACTATGAACAAATTCCTATGCATACTGCACATATCTTATTTTGAAGTAAAAAACAAAATGGGGGCAGTGCCCGTGGCTCAAAGGAATAGGGCGCCACCCCATATACTGGAGGTGGTGGGTTCAAACCCAGCCCTGGACAAAAACTGCCCCCCCCAAAAAAAAGAAAGAAAAAAAGAATAAATACAATATTTAAAATGAAAAAAAAAAAAAAGGCACCCCCTATCTGCAAAAAAAGGCCCTACTAACTACAAAATAAAAAAAAAAAAATAGACCTCCTAACTTAAAAAAAAAAAAAAATCCTAACTTGTTCTTACCTTGGTCCTCAGGCAGCAGCAGGCTCTGCACAGGCAAGCTTGTGACTCCTCCGATCATGAGTCTCAGTCTCACCCGAGACTGAGAGGAGGAGTCAAGAGACAGAGAAGGAGGGGAGCTGGAGAGTGCGGTGCACATTCCACACATGCACACTGCTGCCTGGGATGAGTCGGCTACTAAGCAGGACAGGCACTGGTGGCAAAAACACCCAGTGGGCCTGAGAAATGTCCTTGGTGGGCCGTAGTTTGAGGACCCCTGCTCTATGCTATTCCTTGTATGTGTAATGAGAAAAATACAAAGCGCCCAACTTCTTATGACTTTTTGTTTAAAAAGAATAAGGCTGAGCAAGGCACATTCTGCACACTTCCCCTTACTTATTCATCCCTGTGCAAAATCAGTGCACAAAGAGGTTCTAAGTCAGGATTCCTAAAAGGGTCTCTTGATAGGACTCATAGGGTCTGTAAACTTTGATGGGAAAACGCATCACACCTTTATTTTCACTAACCTGTAACTGAAATTCATCATTTCTTTAAGTTATGATGTGGGTCACAAACCACAGTGGTATTAGCAGTACCTATGATGGTTTGCAATAGAAATTATAGATATTAACATAGCATATGATAATGCTGGTAGATAAAATATTGTTTATATTGCCACTTTTTGGACATTATTAGAATTAAAAGACTTATGTTAGATCCTGTAATTGAATGTATTAATGAAGAAGCCTGTCTATTGCAATAAGCACTTACATATTTTGATAACTGTATTTTAGTATCATTTGTTTCCTTTATAATCGTATGTAGTTAAATTATACATTCTCAAACATTCTAAGAATGGGCTCCTTAAGTTTTACTGGACTGAAAAACAAGGTCATAACACAAAGAATGTTGAAAGCTCCTTTTCCAAGATCTAGGTTACTCTTTTTTTTTTTTTTTGAGACAGAACCTCAAGCTGTCACCTGGGTAGAGTGCTGTGGCATCACAGCTCACAGCAACCTCCAATTCCTGGGCTCAAGCAAATATCCTGTCTCCATCTCCCAAGTAGCTGGGACCACAGGCGCCCACCACAACGCTCAGCCATCTTTTGGTTGCAACCGTCATTGTTGTTTGGTGGGCCCAGGCTGGATTCGAACCCGCCAGCTCAGGTGTACATGGCTGGCACCTTAGCCCGTTGAGCCACAGGTGCCGAGCCACTCTAGGTTATTTTCCTAAGAAAATTTCTTGGGATAAAAGTCTATAAGGATGACATTTTCTTATGAAGGTTTAGGATATTATAAAACATACAGAACACAGCAAAAATCTTTTTTAAAATATCTTAGATTACTGGCTCGGCACCTGTAGCTCAAGTGGCTAAGGTGCCAGCCACATACACCAGAGGTGGTGGGTTCGGATCCAGCCCAGGTCTGCCAAACAACAATGACAACTACAACCAAAAAATAGTCGGGCGTTGTGGTGGATACCTAAACTACTTGGGAGGCTGAGGCAAGAGAATTGCTTAAGCTGAGGAGTTGGAGGTTGCTGTGAGCTGTGACCGCCATTCTACCCAGGGGACAGCTTGAGGCTGTCTCAAAAAAAAAAAAAAAATCTAAGAATACATCAGTTTTTTAATAAGTAGAAATTCATAATAATGTCATAAATTTCATATCATTCTTCAATAATCTTTCCACAAGCCTGGTCTCTTTCAAGCAAAGAGAACCAGTGCTGATTGGAGCATAATCTCAGAGATCACACAATTAGGATTGTGCATAAATGGTACACTTACCTGTCAAACTGGCTGGCCAGAAGTGTCACCACCATTGGAAATCAACTTGCTCACCATTTGTATTTTATAAGAGATCCGCTTTGATCTCTGTTTTGATAAATCTTAGCTTTAAATTGCACCTATGTTATCTTTTAGGCTTTGGTGTCATCTTTTAAAGGTAAATTTTACTGAAGACAAACATAGGTTCAGAAAACAGCAGGTAGCATAAGTCTACCTTTCAAAGAATTTCCACAGCTGAGCACACAACTATAACTAGATCAAGAATTTAGTGTCACTTTTTTATTCAACTGTTTATAAATACTAGATAGATAGTATTGGATGTGTTCCTTGGATGGAGCAGAGGTTGTACATGCAAAACTATACAGCACGAAGTAGCTTGCTGAGCACTGATAGAGTCTGCCTAAGAAGACCATAGACCAGTGGGAGGGGCACAAAGCTTTGGCTCAGCTTCAATCTTGTCATGACCGTGTCTGGACTATGTAGCCTCTAACAAATGACATAATCTCTCTGAAGGTCAATGTACTCATTGATATAAATAAGGATAAAATATAAAAATAAGGATACGAGGATGATGCTGTTCTTTGGTGGACTGCTAAGAATTGAAGAAAAATAAATTTAAGATTGTTTAGTATGTATAAGTAATAAATGAATGACAGATGCTTCTATCAGTAATGATAAGCACATTAAGAGACATTCATTTGTGACCTAGAAGTTTCTTACAACAGAGGGTGTTGAGGGAGATGGTGCATTAACTTAAACTTTCAAACACTCCTGGACATTTTTTATAGTACATTTAATTTACTATGGAGTGACTGTGAGTTTTAAAATAAGAAATTAGGATTTAATTATTATCTTCTTGAATTTCTAGGAAAATGTAATCTCCATTTGCTAAATGAATTTTGTTTCTTCTTTTGAGGCGTTGGAGAAAATTTGACAGATCCATCTGTTATAAAACCTGAAGACAAACAGTAAGTTAATTTATGTGTTATCATTTAGAAAATTGCATTTAACACATTGCAAATGGTTTTTAAAATAATTTATAAACATATATGTTTCTTGCCTAGATCCTAGAAAGATTTTGAGGCAGTTTATGTAAGTAGACCCAATATAATAAGATTTTCTAAAAAGCATAGATTAGGGAATGGGGTTAAAAAGAAAATGTGGATATAAAATAGGATTAAATCTGGAGAGAAGTTAATATATATAAATGGAAATTACAAAGACCAATGCAGTAGTTAGAATTGGGCTGTAAATTTGACTCTGAGTGTTCTAGGGGCCCAAACATAAGAAAAAAGAGGGTAAATTTAGCCTCTACAGCAGTGATTCTCAACCTTCCTAATGCCGCGACCCTTTAATACAGTTTCTCATGTGGTGACCCCCAACCATGAAATTATTTTCATTGCTACTTCATAACTGTAATTTTGGTACTGTTATGAATTGTGATGTAAATATCTAATATGGAGGAGACCCCCAAAGGGGTGGTGACCCACAGGTTGAGAACCACTGCTACAGGCTTTGACATGAAAAGAATTAATGCCATAGGAAGGGCACAGCTTCTTTTATTGGAGTCACTGCATCTTATCATGGGCAGTATCCACCATCACATGCTTATAAAATGAAACTAAGGCATTTGTATGCTTTTCATTAACAGCCAATCTTTGTGACACCAAAACAATGGGCTTGAATATGTAAAATTATACGATTACCTGAATTAATTTGTAGCTGAAGTTTAAATTATATAAAGGGATGAGTCATCCACCTGTTTTTTGAATTCCCATGGGCATGTTGTTCCATTAGCAAGTTTGGGAGAAGACTCCGCAGGAGAGAATCTGAGGTTATGATTTTCTGTTAAAAGTGGAGCAGGAAGAAGTGCTGGTGCGGATTAAGCACTGATCAATATGGCAGACCGAAGTGGTTCTCAGATGTGAGCTTGCATTATGATCACCAGGAGAGCTTGTTAAAACACAGATTGCTTTGTCCTATCCCCAGAGTTTCTGATTCAGCAGGTTGGGGGTGGAGCCAAATAATCTGCATTTCTAACAAGTTCCCAGGTGATTCTGATGCTGCTGGTTTGAAGACCACTCTTTGAGAACTCTAGCACACAGCATTTTTACTTTTTAGTTGCCGTAAGTGTCTATACTTGATTCCTGGGTGGTAGAGAATATATATAAACTATATAAGTGGGTACTCCCAGTATAATACAACCTGAAATTTTTACATTCCTTCCCCCAGAACTCATATTATATTCACTGCATTGATGCTCTGTTCTTTTACTGAATGATTTAATCTAAGAATATGTAGGTATTTTCCTTTCTTTTGTTTTGTTTTGTTTTGTTTTCTTATCTCCTTCCTTCCCTCCTTCCCTCTCTCCCTCCCTTCCTTCCTTTCTTTCTTCCTTTCCTCCCTTTCTCCCTCATTCCCTCCCTCTTTCTCTTTTCTTTCTTTCTTTCTTTCTTTCTTTCTTTCTTTCTTTCTTTCTTTCTTTCTTTCTTTCTTTCTTTCTTTTTCTTCTTCTTCTTTTTTTTTTTTTTTTTTTTTTTTTGCAGGGTCTCACTCTGTCACCAGGCTGGAGTGCAGTGATGTGATCACAACTCACTGCAGCTTCCAACTCCCAGGCTCAAGCAATCCTCCTGCCTCAGCCTCCTGAGTTACTATAATCATATGCCATTATGGCCAGCTAATTTTTAAAATTTTTTTGTAGAATAAAGTGTTTAGTGTTTTGCTATGTTGCTCAGGCAGGTCTTGAATTTCTGGCCTCAAGTGATCTTCCCACCTTGGCCTCCCCAAAAGCCGGATTATAGGTGTGAGTTACGTCCCCTAGCTCTTTAAATATGTGGAGTTCCATGCAAAGAGGTCCATCTACTAAAAGCATATTACATATTTAAGTAGACTAGGTGAGCTAGACAAGGTAAAAGTGATCCAGATTGCTCTCATGCATCTGATTTCTAGGATATTTATTTGACTATGGAGTCCATGTTGTAACCCTTAGGGTATACATAAAGACATTATTTTCATGTTAGTAGAGCTAAGATGTATTTATCTAAAAATATTATTTCTTCAGTAGCCCTCTGTGCCCAAGAGTTAGTAACAGGAACTTTGTACTGCAAGTACTTTCTTTATAATTTTGCAGTAAAATTTTTTTGCATATATAATGAACTGACTTATGTATACTGTCTATCATTTATTAAATTTTGACCTTGGCATATGTCATTTAATATGACCTGAATATTCCATCTTTTAGAATTTTAAAATTCTATTATCCCACTTGACAGTTGAGTATTTAATTGCATTCTATAGGCCAATGGGCCTCATTTTCTATTAAGGTCACCTGGGGAACTAAAAAAAAAAAAACAAACCCCAAATTGGCATCAAATTAGAATCTCTTAAGATAGGGCCCTAATGCCTGTATTTTTTAAAAGTTCCCCATGTGGGCAACTTTTGTGGGCAACCAGGGTTAAGAATCTCTGTTTTATGGCAACTTAACTTTTTATGACTTGAGGATAATGATAGGATAGGATGGCATCATTGTGACCAGTCTGGTTTTGTAGGGTTACCCAATTTTGGGTGCAGCTCATCTTCATGGTCAAGATAACGAGGAAAGTTATTTTCTCATGATGGTGGAGCATTACTTCTAATTAGTTTGATGAGACTCCCAGTTTTGAATGGCTTCTGTGTTGAAGCCCTTGCAACAAAAAGCAGAGAGTGCAGACCAACAACATCAGCAGCAGCTGGGACAGTGTCAGACTCTCGGGACCCTCCCCAGGCCTACTGAACCCAAATCTGAATTTTCACAAGATCCTCAGGTCATCTGATAGAAATTAAAGTTTGAGAAGCACTGATTTAAGAAAGCGTTTCCACATTGTTTATTTTAGCCTTGGCAATGATGTAAGGGGGCATTTTCAATCCCAGTTCACAGAGGAGAAAACTGAAGCTCAGAGAAGATGGTAATTTGCTTTTGAGGATAAGGGGGTCAATGAAAGGGAACGATCCTCTATCAAAAAAGATGTTTTTGTGGTATAAATTCTGATATCGTTTCTAATGCCTACTGTCACTTAACTCTCCCTAAACTTCTGCCTTGGTTATTGGTAGGTTGGGATTCTATCTTTTTAGTTTACTGCCTTGATGATTTGGGCATTTGACAAGGATGAGACGATGATGATATGTTCTTTAGTAAATCTATGTATAGATGGCACTAATTAGCGTTTCCCTGCATGTGGAACCAAGCTACCACCTGCTTTTCCTGTGTTGTGAAAAATCTGGAAAACAGCTACTTGTTTTTTTTTTTTTTAAACTTGGTTATCTGAGCCTACAAGGCTGCAGGCATGCTGTGTGCCATAGGGTGTTAATGCAAATGAACGTCCTTACAACCCTCCTTTAGTCTCCCCTGCACAGGGAGTAGTCAGAACCCCGATACACACGTTTGGTGGCAGTTTTGATCCACTTGTCTTAATTTTGACAAAGCTCACAGAGGGAAATGACTTCAATGTTTTCATCTGAGAATCAATGCTCCATCTCTAAGTTGGGAGGGAAGAAATGGCAGGTCTAGAGGGCAAATGGGTGAAATATTCCCAGAGGGTCACGCTGGAGAGACTATCAAAAGGACGTCTTCAATTTAAATGACTAAAATACTGGCCTTCATTTTCACTTTACCAGCATGGTAGAATTTCTGGCCTAAATACCAAGTGAGTCTACTTTTTTGTCACCTTCAGTTTCACCTTATTGAAGTGGTTCCTTACCAGATGAACTGAGAGAGAGGAATAGTTAACAGGAGGCAGCGTATGCAGCCGGGTAAATGCCATCAGAACCGTGCTTTGTAAGAGCGATTGAGTGACCAGGAAAGTTAATCCTGGGTGTCTGTTCACTTTGTCTTCCCAAGAGATTTCCTCCACCGACTCGCCTCCGAGCAGAGAGGCAATCTGAGATCAAACTGACATCAGCCCTCATTCGGAGCTTGGCACATCTTCAGAGCAGCTACTGTTATTCTGCCAAAAGGAAGTGGAAATTGAGATAAATGTTTCAATCCTCGGATGGAAAAAAGTCCATTTTTACACCACATCCCTTTTGAGAAACCGCATTCCTTAGAAGCAAAGTTTATTGTTTCCTTTTGCGATAGTTTGCTTTTCTTTTTTCTTATGACGTGGTATTTAAGAGCAGTAATTGAGTTCAGATTTTAAAATGTGCTGTTTCCACTCTGCATGTCATTAAAATAAAATATTAGCTTTCATAAAGTTCCTTGGGAAGTGTCTCTGCTGTGCTCTGTTCTATCGTGTGCCGAGTGTCAAAATCTGAAGAATAATGGTTGGTTGTGATATGATAACGGATGAAATTGATCTTAGAATCTGCTAGGGACCTATGATCATTCTAGAGTATCCAAAATCTGCCCCATATATGCTAATTCTATATGTAATTTTGTCACCTACATCAAGTATATGTAGTTTACTTCCACAATCAAATTGTCTAATACTCCTGTCTTTCTAGGAAGAGGCCAGGACAGCAGTTTGCAGGTAGAAAGTGGCCTTGGAAAGAGCCATGGCTACTGGATTTGGAGTTTAGTCTGGTTATTTGTTTTTGACTATGGTTATTTTAAGACAAGTATTTGGGTTGGAAACAATGTATGTGCATCTTTCCAGAAGGTGTGTTCCAATAGCAAATTTCTCTTACTTTCTACCTTACCTGTGGGATATTCTGGGGGAACATTTGCTGATGAATGTTATTCTCTCACCCCATATGCATTAGAAAGGGTTTCCCTGTATTTTGTTTTAATGTGGTACATAGAAAATTCACTCTTCTATCAGATTAGAGTTGAAATGCGTTTCACAGTAGGTCTTGGAGTTGGGTACAAAGATTTAAGTGCATTTGAATTTTAAATTTGTAAACCTAACATTGTTCTTCCCCAAAGTGCTCTGTTCTTTGTTGGCTCCTTCAAGTTTACTGGGTTACTAAGGGATACTGTTCGGTATCTCAGAGAATCCTGGTTGAGCTCCTTTGGCTTAAGCTGTGATCTAATTGATATTCTGATATTTCCTCTAGATCAAGAGGAATGGTGTTTGGACCAGCCAATTTGGGGGAAGACGCAATTAGAAACTTCATTGCAAAACATCGTTGCAACTCCTGCTGCCGGAAGCTCAAACTCCCGGGTAGGCCGCCAACAATTCTATTTTTTTCCCAAGTAACTCTCTCCTAGAACAACATCCATTGTAACCTGGGATAAAGTAGAAAATCTTAATCACATTTTTATCTCATTCTGAGTCATTCCGAGAGCCTGACTTTCTGACTGTTAAGTTTTCAAGTCTCTAAAGGGATTAAAAGGACAGGGATTTACTTTAGGTTCTGCCAAAATGTGATAAAACAACCTGGGTCCCAATACTTGTCAAAGTCACTCCAAGTGAAAAGTTCCACTGACTTAAATGGGGTGAAGTCTGAGGGAGGCAGGTCTCTGCCCCTCTGCTTTGGATCCTGCCAGTGGCTCCACCCTGGTGCCCACAGCATTCCTATTCTATTCTAATCTCCCCACTGGACGCTCGGGAGCGTGCAGTGTAAAGGGAAATAAAATAGTGCTTTTCACTGTAAAAACCTGCCGCTTTAAACATTCATTGCAGTTCAAAAAAATTCTCTTTAAAAAAAATTGTATTTATTTTTTATTTCAGAATGTTAGGGGATGCAGCTGTTCTGTTGATATACTTTGTTTTTGTACAGATTGAGTCAAAGTCACACACGTAAGAGTGCCCTTCCCGCAGATAGAGTACGCTGAAACACATATTGCAATTTTGAAAAAGTAAGATCTGATTCAATAATCTAGTAAACTTTCCTAATGTTTTCCTAGGAAAATATTCTTAACATAAAGCAAGCAGCTGGAAGCCTGTGCCCTCCAAATTGGCAGTCCCAGCTTGGTTGCATTCTTTTCTTTTGTCTCAGAAGTGAGGCTTTGCGTCTGCCTCAGCTCACTCACTACTTTTCTTAGCTCATCATGAACTTGTCCTTACAGTAGGATTTCACGTCTTTTAAGTTGAGTAGCCTTTTCTGCCTTTGAATAAATGATCGTACCCTGAGCTGGAAATCAGTAAAAGAGCATCATCCATTATAAGCTGGGATGGAGCAGGTGTCCATTTATAACCAAAAAGGGCAATTTCTAGTCTTGTTAGAGTTAGAGATGGGGAGTTCCTGTGGGAAAGACATAGCAAAAAACTGGGGTTTGGAGCAGGCATCCAGTCTCCGTGGGAACATAGTGTGTCTTCAGTGGTGGTGGGGGTGGCCATCGGAGATGGGGGCATCAAAAGCGAGCAGTCAAGGAGGGGAAGGCCAGGAATCTCATAATTGCTGGGACTTGCTCTGCAGATCATGCCCCAGGCTTGGACGAAGAGACCAGTGCAAAGCTTAGCTGCCCACTGGCCTCTCCTCTGGTCAGAAGGAGCCCAGGAAGGGGCTGGGCTGGGCTGAGGGGCCTCCAGGTAAGGGCCCTGCAGGAGACAGGAGCTGACAGATATCTGAGTCATCCCTTGATTGCAGTTGGAGTCTGATCATTAACTTCACATCCTCAGGCACTGGCCTCTTCCCAGGTCTGACTCATAGTACTCTGGACAGGGCAGCCTCCATCCTTGAAGATGCAGAGACTAATCTCACCAGCCAGGACACAAGGAGACTTGAGACATAACTCACTGCTTCCAATCCTTGAGCCCAGTTAGCTGTTCTGTATGATTAAAGTTGAGATAATGTCTATTTATATTATATGCTGGGTTTTGAGTAATACAGCAATTTCTCCATTGTTATTCCTAATTCATGTTTCCTTTCAAAACCTTTGTTTTTAACTAAAATTTAAATAGATATAAGCAATGCCCTCATTTACTCATGTTTGCTAATCTGGAAAGCAGGGTTAGAGGTGAGTCTTCTTTTTTGTTTGATTATGCTTTACTTTTTTTTGTTTGTTTATAGAGACACAGTTTAGTGGAAAGGGCATGGGCTCTAGAGCCAGATAGATTGAACTGTCTGAACTCACATCCCAGTTCTGCTTTTTTTTGAGACAGTCTCATTATGTTGCCCTTGGTAGAATGCCGAATCACAGCTCACAGCAACCTCAAACTCTTGGGCTCATGTGATCCTCTTGCTTCAGCCTCCCAAGTAGCTGGACTATAGGCACCCGCCACAAAACCAGTTATTTTGTTGTTGTTGTTGTACTTGTCATTGTTTGGCAGACTCAGGCTGGGTTTGAACCCGCCAGTGCCAGTGTCTGCAGCTGGCACCTTAGCCACTGAGCTATAGGCACCGAGCCCCAGTTCTGCTTTTTACTAGCTATGTGACCTTGGGCTTCAGTTTCCTCATCTGTAAACTAGACATAATAGCATCTGTCTCATAAAGATGGTGTGAGGAATGAATTAAGTGATATATGTATCTATTGAATAAATGTTGCTTCTTAGTAAAATATAACGTGGGCTGGGTATAATAGCTCATGCCTATAATCTTGGCACTTGGGAGGCTAAGGCTGGAGGATCCCTTGTGCTCAGGAGTTTGAGATCAGCCTGAGCAAGAACAAGATCCCATCTCTACAGAAAATGGAAAGATTAGCTGGGCATTGATGTGGGCTCCTGTAGTCCCCACTACTTGGGAGGCTCAGGCAGGAGGATTGCCTGAACCCAGGAGTTTGAGGTTGCTGTGACTATGAGCTATGATCATGCCTCTCTACTGTAGCCTGGGAGACAGGACAAGACCCTGCCTCAAAAAATAGAAACAAACAGAATATATATATATATATATATATACACACACACATACACACACATATAGAGGGTATATATATATATATATACACACACACACACACACACACACACATATATATAAAATATGTATTAGCTTATGTCTGGTTAATACCCATTTAACATTAAAATTAATGTAAGAAATATATGCTTAAGTTATCAAATCTATTGTCAGGCCCAAGGGCCTCTTCCATCCTTGTCAAGGGGAGTGCAAACCTTCTTTCCTTTCGTACAACACGAAGTTATCAAATGTAATCAGTATAGCATTAAAAAGTGTACAGACATTTATTTTTTATTATTTTTATTAAATGATAACTTTGTACATTGATGCATTTTTGGGGTGCAGCGTACTGCTTCGATATACAATGTGAAATGCTTACATTGAACTAAGTAACTCATCCATCACAATTATACTCATTTCTTAATAGTTTTGAAATGTACCATTGCATCATGCACATTAGGTGATGTCCCCCCAGATACCTCCTCCCCCCTCCCCTTCCCTCTCTCTTCTCTTTCCTTCTACTTTCTGGACTATAGTTACGTTTTGCCATTCATATGAATGTGTAGGTGGTTATATATTGATTTCATAGTAGTATTGAGTACACTGGATACTTTTTTTTCCCATTCTTGAGATACTTTACTAAGAAGAATATGTTCTAGCTCCATCCAGGTAAACATAAAAGATGTGAAGTCTCCATCCTTTTTTATGGCTGCATAGTATTCCTTGGTGTCCATTTACCACAGTTTGTTAATCCCTTCATGGGTTGATGGGCACTTGGGCTGTTTCCATGTCTTGGAAATTATGAATTGGGCTGCAATAAACATTCTGGTGCAAATGTCTTTGTACAGACATTTAAAGCCCATTTCCCTCTGTACATTTCACTCAAAAGTTACCCCTATTATTAATGTTTTCTTTTGATTTCTTCTTTCAAATGGAAGAAGGCCTTAGGAAGCATAGGATATGATAATTGGATGAAGCTTTTCAGGCAGTAGTAAACTTGAGGTATAGCTTTTGTTGCCGAAAACTGACCACTGAGGTCCAGAGCCGCCATTTCAGCTGACCTCCCCACCCTGCCTATCTCTCAGCCATGGAAATGTCCTGTTTCCAGTTTGGCCTGCTTAACTCCAGCCAGCTGTGCTTTATAGGGCATTGAATATTGAATCCAGTAATGGCTCTTCCTTCCCAGCCCTGTCAACGGTGCCTAAAATGCTCAGTGGAGTCTCCCTGGGGCATTGTGGTGGGAGGGGCTTAGTTTGGACATGGTTTGAGTTGCAAGTGTGCATGACTTGAGGAAGAAGAGACCTCTGAGAACACTCGGCAAAACCTAAAGTCTTTCAGTCCATTTGCACGAATGGTAGGTTCTTAGGGATCCACTCTTACCTTCCTACTTGTCTTCCTTGCAGATTTAAAAAGAAATGACTATTCCCCTGGGAGAATAAATTCTGCTTATGGACTCAAGGTCAAAATAGAACATGCTGAGGAGCATCCGGCAAGGGAAAGGGGTGGAAATTCCCCAGAAGATCACACAGAACTGTAAAGCAGGAGAAGCCAGATGGCTGGCCTTCCCTGCCAGGAGATCCGCATGACATCAGTTGGTTGATGTAACAGTGATTGATTACATCAGAGCCTCTGTCAGTATGCCTTACACCGTGGGATCCTCCGGACACACCTGCTGAGCCTCTCATCTGCCCCTGACCCAAGGCCTCCTTGGTGTGCGAGGCCTGGGTTCTCCTCCACGGGGAGACACTGGGACGAGGCAGCCGGGAGTCTGTTCCTTTACACCTCGCGGCTCTAGCGGGTCGTGTGGAGCCCTCGGGGCAGAATGCTGCACTCTAAAGAACCAGGGGGATGCGTTTAATTTATTTTCTCACTGCATGTGCAGACAGCACCCCTCCACTGCTATTCATCACCTCGCCCACAGATGTATTTATGTCTATATATGTACATTAAAAAGTTGTGCGAGTTCCTCCTCTCCACAGCATAGGACTTTGAATAGCAACAATAGGGAAAACAATGGAGTGAGGATGTATTTGCAGATTGGAGCACACCCCTGCACAAGCTAACCAGTAAAAAGTTAGCATCCTGGTGGAGACTAGATGGTTTGAGGTATTGTCAGTGAATCAGATGTTGCCTATTTCCATTTTCTCTGAAGGAAAGGAAAGGGAAATCTAAAACAAATGTCCTTGCATCTCCCCTCCCCTCTCTTTTTCTCTCTCCCTTCCTTCCCCTTCTGTCTCTCTCTCCCTTTTCTTTTTCTTTCTTTTTTCACCAATATAACAAGGATAGGAAAAACTGGAAATTATTAAGAAAAGGTTTCCCTTCCTTTAAACTCAGGGATATGATCTGTTAAAGTTGACTAAGTCAACCTTTCAAATGCCGCTCATGTTTCCAAAGTTGCAGATATAATATTGCAGGTTAAATCACCGTATGTCAGGAAAACACGACTGCAGAGCAAAAACATGCTTCCCAGGTGCTCGCCCGCTTCCAGGCGCAGAGCTGCCACGCCCCTGAGTGCTCGCTCTCTCTGTTAAAGTCCCGCGTGGGGACATTTCCGTTTCTGAGACTTGAGGCGAAGAACTCCTGGAAGCTGCACTGAGTGGCGTGTTTGGGGGTGCAGTGACCTCTCTTGCATGCTGCACGGGCTACCCTACCTCAGAGCAAGCATGCGCTTTCCACACAAGGAGAGATGGAGGGCTGGGAATGCTCTCCCCTCTCCTCTCTCATCTTCTATTTAAATATAAGGTTTTCCATTCTACCAGCGGCAAACCGGGGCTTGAAAATTTTCAACTTATTACCTTGCTTGGTCCTTCCATTAGCTGACTTGCTGCTGAGCCTATCCTTATCATCTACACTCCTGAATTCTTTGCTTATGTTTCAGAAGAAATGTCACATAGAGCGATGGGATAAAACCTAAAATTAGGTTTGCCAGTGATTGCATCTGATTCTTCAGTTACCCAAGGGCTAATTTCTACCCCTTTTCTTTGGTCCTGGGAGTGGTGAGAAGCTGGAAATTTGGGTGACTTTTTGATTGGCAATGAGGATCAAATTGTTAATACTTTTGGGGGGCTTAACAGCTTTATCCCTCTCTGTGAATCAATGAGGAATCAATTGGTACTCAGTTCAGGGCCGCATTCAACTATGGAAAGAGGCAGAGTTTGCCTGTCCGAGGGTCGATGTGCAGGCATCAGTTTGTTAGTTGAATATTTGTTACCTGGAGTGAAACTTGAAAGCAAATACATTCTGATTTCAAATTTTTGTGCTGTGCTGTTTTGTTTTATTTTAAGAAAAATTAACAGAATAACATTTTGAAAAGACAAACCCCTGGACAAAATTCACTGTGGGGTTTCTTGCATCCAAGTACTGATGTGATATTCTTGAGGGATTTGTGACCCCAGAAGGGTGGAGTAGTCCCTTAGTCAGTTCTACTCAGTCGGTATTTGTGAAGTGCCTGCTCCGTACTTGGTCAGTGATGAGGATGTGGTGGCCATCCTAGCATTTCTTTGCCCTCAAAAGGCTTTGTCTCGTGTTTCTTTTTGCTTGTTTTTTTTTTTTGTTCCAAGTTTGGATTTCTAGTTAATGCTAATAAGAAAATTTCATTTCTGGCCAAATATCAAATCCAGAGATGTGTCCCACACCCTACCTACCAGTGGGCAGTAGGTTTGGACTGGGATAAGAGAATTAAAGGCAAATGAGAAGACATAGCTAGGACTGATTTTAGGAACCACTGAGGAAAAACAGACCCCATAAACCTCATTTGAGTACAAAGCGCAGATCACAGATGGGCTCTGCCTCTGGGGACCAAGGAAGCAGCCAGGCTCCAGAGTTCCCCTCCTAAAGGCATCCAGGGCATAGGATTTTCTTTCCACGAGGCTGTCGGGTCCTGGAAAGACATCTGCCCCATGCTGTTCTTTAAGCTTCTCCTTCCAGAGAATGGAATCAGATATAGTTTTAGTGTTTCTTACCTCATTATTTTCTGTGGCTTTGCAAAACAAGTACAGTGGGGTGGGATGGGGGTGGCTAAGACTTTCCAATTTAGTCCATGAAAACAACTTGAGAAAGTTGTTTTGGGGGTGGTTGTTGTTTGTTACTGTTGTTTTAGCTGAGACGGATGGCTCAAGATGCTCTGTTATGTTTCGGTGTCCTTCTCGGTCACCAACATCTAGCACAAAGCATGGCACATAATATGCCTTCAATAATATCTGTTGAAAGAAGTAATAAACTTTCAAATGCTACTGGATTTCATTCACTAGGTAATAAATCAGATTTGCATTTTTAATCTAGAAGGAAATGATCATCAATTCCTTAAGACCCAACACAATTCTTTTGATCTCTCTCTGTTTTAATTTTCTGGGAAATAGCTTTTAACAACCTACACCTGATCTATTGAATTCTCACCCGGTTCTTGCCCTTATCACCATCGGTGATAACGCCAGAGTGCAGTCCTTTACTGGTGACTATAGAAATGAGTTGATAACTTCCCAGAAATGGCCTAGGAATAATCATCACTTTATTACCCTTTGAAAAGAAGATTGATAGAAAAGTCATTTGAAAGATGGTTCATTACCATGCCCTGGTATGATTTCTTTACTCACATCCCTCCAATGCAGCAGAAAGGGAGGATTATTCTCTGAGGTCGGAATCCGAAGGCTCTGTGTTTGCCTCTTTGAAGTCTTGGTATTTAATTTTCTGTAGTCATTTCTTGGGCAATTTTCTAAGAAACTAGTTGAAGCTAATTTATCATAAGTTAAAGTCAAATGACAGAAAAGATTTTTCCCCTTTAACAGCATTTTATTCCACAGAGGTTAGCTTCTGAAGGAAAATGAGACTTAAATAGCATTTCAAATCTCCAGCCACATGGGTGGGTACACAGAATAGAAAGGATTCTGGAAGCCACACTGGTTTTTTTATTTAGCATGGTTATTATTTTGTGACTTTTCTTTCCAGATCATGATGTACAGATAAAATATTGCGTTTTTGTGAAACACTCTCTTAAAAAATAATTAGATAAGTTGTTTAATTTTTCAAAGAAAGACTTTTAGTTCTCAAGGGACATCAAACCTTGGTCTCTATCATTCTCAGGCTTTTAATATAACTTTCTATAATTCATTTAACCTTTCTGTTAACCCCCAATCCTGAAATGGAGTTGAAGATACTTACCTTTTCAAATGAAGGTGAATGATAATGAGCGAACACTTATAAACTTCTTTGAGAATCTCATTTAAAAGACTTCTTGGGAGCATGGGATATAATTCAATAAATAATGAGGGGTTTTCATTTTTGATATTACATGATCATTATTCAATGTTTACAGAGGATGCTCAGTGGACTCATTTCAGTATAAACACAAAAGTAATTTCTGCTATTTCTCCCTTTTTAAGGGGAAAAAGTTCATCACTCCCTTTTTGTTTTACAACTTAATTAAATAGTTCAAAATCAGGAAACTCACCATTTCACAGTCTGTCATTTATTTTTCTTTTTGATGGATGTGGGTTTATCCAGGTAATTTTCTTTTTTTTTTTTTTGCTATCCTCTGCCCAAAGGAAGTCTTCCAGGAGAAGAAGTAAAGCCCAAGAGAGAAGATATGCCTTTATGGGTAACATTTTTGAGCATGAAAAGAGTAGATTTAGAATCTTGTTGCTTGCAAAATTTGAAATTTTTAATTAACAATGATTTATATTTTATCAGCATAGGGCTTAGTAATAACATTCTTGCCTTTAGCTTGCTAAATTTTTTAGCAACTAACTAACTTTAGAATTCTCATCTGCTTCTAGTGGATTTTTTCTATTGTGAACTTTTAGAAATTCCATCTTCTGAGGCCAGGCATGATGGTTTATCAGGAACCAGCACTTTGGGAGGCCAAAGGGAGGATTACTTGAGTCCAGGAGTTTGAGACCAGCCTAGTCAACATAGTGAGACCCTCTATCTACAAAAAATAAAAATTAGCTAGGCATGGCAGGGCATACCTGTAATCCCAGCTACCTGGGAGACTGAGGCAGGAGGATTGCTTGAGCACAGGAATTTGAGGTTGCAGTAAGTGGTGATTGTGCCATTGTACTCTAACCTGAACTCTATTTGAGGTTGCAGTAAGTGGTGATTGTGCCATGGTAGAGACTCTTTTGCTAATGACTATCTCAAAGTGGCTATAACAATCACCTTTTATGTTTTTGCTGTTTTTGGCCAGGGCTGGGTTTGAACCCGCCACCTCCAGCGTATGGGACCAGCGCCCTACTCCTTTGAGCCACAAACGCCACCAACAATCACCTTTTATCGGAGGGATTTGGGTAAATCATCATTGATGACATGAATTTGTACTTTGGCTAAAATGAATCTTTTGCTCTGTGTCCTATTGGTCACCACACACAGGTCATGAAGACTCAGGATGCTGGGTGTGTGGCCGTGTTTTGGAATTCCCTACTCACCCTTGAAAGTGCATTGGTAAGGACTTGGAGAGCAGATTGCTGGTAACAAACATGAAGAGCAGGGGGAGAAGGGATCCCCAGGTGTCTGCTATGGGTGAGGTTGGAGAGTGTCATGGATGGTGGCAGGATTGGTGAATTACTTTACTGAGGAAGCAGGGAGTGAAGGAGTGGTGTGTCCGGGAAGATCACGTGTATGTTGTAAATGAAAACCAACATGGGCGAGGCTTCATAAGATGGGATGTTTGCCTACTATTTAAGGGCTTCTGGGGATATTTTAGGAGATGGTGTGGAAAGAGAGGTATGATGGTGATTTGGGGTTTAGTTCTTAGTTATATGCAACTCTTTAGTGTATATCCTATTTAAGAAATATTTTTTTGAGCCTTACTGCATGCTGTGCCCTGATACTATGGTCAGACTTACGAGATAACATCCTGTCTTCAAGGATTTCCAAGACAGATAAGTACCATGTAGTTACAATATGTTGGTCTATCATTGCCCAACAATAATAATAATTATAACTTTATCATGATTGTAGGTGGCATGTATTGAGTAGTCATTAAGGCCTGGGCTTGTGTTAAATGTGCACTGTACATAATTTCATTTAATTTGAACAATAACTTAATGAGCTAGGTCTATCGTGCTCTTTATAAAGATTTAAAAATGCTGTTTATAAGTAACTTGGCCAAGTCAGCTACTAAAGAAGGAGCTGAGATTTAAAGGTAGACCAAATCAATGTCATAGAAGGTTGTGTGATGCCGGCCAGCACACTTAAAATTACTAGAGTATGAATTCCTATGAGGTTTTGAGACATAGATTTGAAAATCAGTACCTAACTTAGGCCATTAGGTGAGAAAATCCAAAGTGGAGCCTATGAAATGTTCCCTGGTACCCCTCTGCCTCTGTTATATCAAGGAAATCTTTCCTGGACAGTTAATGGTTATCTCTGGACCCTGCAAGTCCATGAGTTCATGGGAAAGTCATGCCCTTTTGATGTGTTGTGAGGGAATGGCTAGAGGTTTTGGAGCCTAGTACTGTATCTGCCAGTGAATTTTTATGGTTCCAGTTGCATTTTTCCCATCTTTTTTTTTTTTTTTTTTTGCCTTTCCACACACTAGCTATTTGTTGGTCAATACCATTTGATAGCATCTAGTGATATGCCAGCTTCTCAATTTATAGTGCAAAATAGAAACCTATGCAAACTACAAAACTTTTTATCAGTCTGACCATCGCACTGTGTCCCTGGAGGCCTTGGAAGCTGGAGTATAATCAGGAGGTTGCTTGAAGTGCATGGAATCAGAACAAAGAGAGGTAGATAAATCAAATTTTTAATGGTGTCAGGCTAAGACATCCTGTTTCATCTCATCTTCTCTGGAGGGATGGGCCTGCCAGTGGGAGTGGAATACCCAAAGTCTGAAATACTTCAGACTGATTCCAAAAGATGCAACGGAATTTCAAGTAACTCTTAGATCAACCTTGAGAAACAGGGACCATGATGAGAAAATACTTCTTTTCTCTTCTTCCATCCTCCCCTCTCCTCCTTCTCCCCCTTCCTCTCTCCCTTCTTCCTTCTTTCTCCCTTTTCTGATTCCCTCTTTCTGTTACATCTTTTTATACTGTGATGGTTGCAAATGTGGACCAAGAGAAATCATTAATTTTACAAGTTAGATACCAACTTCCCGGAAATATAGAATTAGAAATGTGAGAGCTAAAAGGATAGCTAAGGATAATGAGATCCAAAGAAAGTGTGCTTCACTCAGAGTGAATATACTTACTGTTAGAGGAAGGACTAGAATTCAGGCCTCCTAAATCACCATTATTTAGCCTGAAGGTGGCCATATTTTCACATTAAAGCAAATAATGTTCTCTTGTTGTATTAAAAAATCCTTTTCTACTTTCCTGAAGAAAATTCAGAATATTTATGCAACTAAATTTTTAACTTGGAAATCTTTATAAGACTGTCACTACGATGGGCCAAGTGAGGTTTTTAATTGTCTATATTTTTCAATGAAAATAATTCATTAGATAAGTGAGTTTAGAACTCTAGTTGCAAAATGATATGCAAATGAATGATTTTTACCAATTCTCTTTGCTTATTTGTTGTGCCCCCTGTCCCCCATAATGCATGTTTCATGATTAGAAAATAAGCTACTTGGGTGACTATTGTTGCTCTCAAGTGAAAAGACTCTGTAAGACTTAGATTTCAATGAGTGTCAAAGATTTCATATTATTTAGAATAATTTATAACTATCTTTCATTGTCATAAAAAACTTTTTAGGCCTGTGGCATCTTGAATTTTCCTTGAAGAAGCTGCATGGGTTGGTAGAAAATTCTCTGGGCCTTGGGGGAAGATGGACTTAGACAGGTGGGAACTGAAGCTCTGCCACTGACTAGTCTGTGGCTTTGGGCAACTTGAACTTCAATCTGTCATTTAAAAGTGGCAGGATAATCTGTTAATATACTGACTTCTGTTTATTTTCGCTGTTCTCCATCCCAAGAAGGTAAGTGGATGCTTGCACCCCAGGACATTACTGGTGGATGGCAGGAGTTGCAAGGCCTCAATATGCCAACCTCCCTTCAAGGCTTCTGGAAATGGCTGAGAGCTTTAACTTGGAGTTGCTGAGGCACAGGGAGCTTAACCTAGGAAAGAAACTCAAGATTAATTCACAGAGAGAGGGAGGATGATGATGATGTTTTGGTAAGAAATGTAGAGCTAGGTTCAGTGCCTGTAGCACAGTGGTTATAGTGCTAGCCACATGCACCGAGAGTGGTGGGTTCAAAACCGGCCCAGGACAGCTAAACAACAATGACAACTGCAATAACAACAACAACAACAAAATAGCCAGGTGTTGTGAAAGGTGCCTGTAGTCCCAGCTACTTGGGAGGCTGAGGCAAGAGAATCACTTGAATCCAAGAGTTTGAGGTTGCCGTGAGCTGTGATGCCATTGCACTCTACTGAGGGTGATATAGTGAGACTCTGTCTCAAGAAAAAAAAAAAAGAAGAAAGAAATGTAGAGCTAATTAGGAGGACTGGCAAGAGCTATGACCTAGTAAGTCCATGATAGTTATAAAATGAATGGAATCACCTGCCTGCAAATCAACCACCTGGGTCTGAACTATGGGCCTGGTGACCTAATTATTAGAAGGCTTCCCATTTCCAGGCCACCCCCCCATAAACTATTTTTGTTCTCATATGTTTTAGAATGCCCAAATTTGACTGATAGTGACTCACATCACGGTAGAGAGATAACCTATATTTAGATTTAGAAAAATAAGATAATATTCCATCTCTTATACCTGAGTGTTGTAGGGAAAATTCATCTCTGTTACCTAATGTCTACCAAGTAGTATGATTCTGGGAACTAAAGCTAATGTACATAGTCTGGCACACAATAGGCATGATGGGAAATTATGAATAATATCATATTTAAATTATGAATAATTAAATAATTTTGTTTCATCACCAAAATGATCTCCAAACCAAGATTGGTGGAGCTGGAGGTGCTTCTTTTATTTGTTTTTCAAATGAAAGACGAAGTAGTTCATGACTTAGAAGCTAGAATGCCAGAACTGGAAGGCTTCCATATTAGGGTAGGCTACCCACCAGCAAACAGACACAAAAATGTGATGACTTAACCCATTAGACATTTATTTCATGCTTACTTAAGATAGACTGAGGCAAATGGTTGGTTTCTCTGTGCCACGTGGTATCTCTGGAACCCGAGCTAACAGGGTTCTGCCATCTTTGACAGATGAATCCCAAGATAGCCCTGGGGGCCCCCCTCAGCTGAGTCACCAGAAGGGGGCAAGACCATGGAGGAGCACATATAGGAGATTACATGGGCCAGCCCAGAACTAGCACACATCCTTTGCTCACATACCATAGGCTAGCACTCACTTACAAGGCCACCCCTACCTGTGAAGGAGCCTAACAGTATGTCCAAGAAGAAGAGAAAAGAGATTTTAACGAACAGTTAGCAATCTCTGTAAAATTAAGGAATTCTGCTCCCATTCTTCATTTGATTAAGTGTGGCTCTGGAAGGTGGGGTGTTCTTTATTGTGGTTTTTGAGAGTTGTTTTTTCTTTCCGTAGAAATGCTGAGTACAAAGTTCTTATTTAGGAAATGGAGCCCTTTTGTCTAACTCTCCCTGTTTTCTTGTACCAGGCATCTTCAAAATCCCATCAGATATATATCCTCTTTTATTTTCCCATCATGCATTTATAATGGCAAAATTCGTTAGACATAAGAAATAAAATCTGATTCGAATGAGAATTGGCTTCACTGAATACTGTCATTTTGCTGACAGCTACGAGATATGTCCATTGTAACTCTCCTCTCACTGCTTGACCTCATCCATTCCCTCAGCCTTCTTTTTCCTCCAAGCAATATCATATGAAGTCAAATATTTCTTGTCCTCCTTTCTAAGTTGCATACACACAAGCTAGCAGGCAAATAAAAGAGGTGAAATTTACATAAGGAGCCTATTAGTATAGTATACAAATGAGGGTCCTGTGGAGAATGTTAATCGTTTCTTACACTGAATGGCCATGATCACTGTGAATTTTCACCACGGTACCACTGCCAAATCTAAAATGGAAGTGGAGAGCTTAAGTATACATAAGAGATGGGAATTAACTAAATATTTATTTATTTATATATATATTTTGAGACAGAATCTCACTCTATTGCCCTGTGTAGAGTGCTCTGGCATCACAGCTCACAGCAACCTCAAACTCTTGGGTTCAAGTGATTCTCTTGCCTCAGCTTCCCTGGTAGCTGGGACTATAGGTGCCTATCACAATGCCAGACTAGTTTTTCTTTTTCTTTCCTTATAGTTACAAAAAAAATTATTTTTCTTACAGTTAGTTTTTCTGTTTTTAATAGAGATGAGGTCTCACTTTTGCTCAGGCTGGTCTGAAACTCCTGAGCTCAAGCAATCACCTGCCTTAACCTCCAAGAGTGCTAGGATCAGAGGTGTGAACCATGAGGCCGGGCCTTGACTAAATTTTATGAGGAGCATTAATTGAGTTCATTACATGTATCTTTTCCACAAAGTGGAAGACCTTAAAAGGTGCTCCGAATTTAAAACTCCGGGCTCATAAACTTGAAAATGGTTTTTAAGAGTCATTTTGAATCATTTGTTGGAAGTCAATGAATGGATGGGAAATTGAAATCCCTCAATGAAATGTTTTACTTTGGCAAATTTTAAAATTGGAGACATTTCTAGAGTAATACCATAGTAATTTAAGATCTACCTTTTTTAAGCCCCCAAGATCCATGGCTGACAGAGCGTGTGATCTTTCACAACTTTCCAGTTGCTACTTGATTACCTTATTGGTTCAGTCATTTGATTTATTGCTTTATTCATTGCTTTGATTAATTTCATGCCTAGCATTTGCCAGGCATTATACCCAGATTGGTAAAGTGGACACTCATAGGTCTATGAGAAGACGGACGTGTAATACAACTTCCTTGTACGAAGTGCTGCAATTGAGGCATTTGAAAAATGTGATGCAAGTTAAGCGAAGAAGGGTCACTCTCTCTTGAGAGAGGAGGGAAGGGATGGCTTCACAGAGAACAGTAAGCAGGTTACCTGGTAGAGAGCATCTGGGAAAAATGTTTAGGGAATCATGAGCAGTTATTTTTCTACTTAGTGGGCACATAGTGGAATAAGGTAGGACGTAGCAAGAGATGAATCTGTAAACGATGTTTGGGTAAATCTGTTAAAAACTTTTCATGTAGGGTGGCGCCTGTTGCTCAAAGGAGTAGGGTGCTGGCCCCATATGCCAGAGGTGGCGGGTTCAAACCCAGCCCCAGCCGAAAAGTGCAAAAAAAAAAAAAAAAAGATTTTCATGTAATCATATGGAGTTGAGTTTTATTATGCAAATTAGGGAAGTTAGAAAATGTTTAAAACACGATGGATTCTGGGTCAATGGACTAATGAATTGATTCTGCAAACATTTGTGAATCACCCGCTGAATACAAACTACCTGCTAGAAGTATGACAGTGAGTAGGAACTTTAGAGTTGGTGAATGATTACAACCAGCAGAGATGGGTCTAAGGGTTTTCTGGAAAGGGTTTTAATTGCTCCTATCATCAACTCTTTCCAAGTTCCCTTCATGTCACCATTAATTTCATCATTATCTTTGATGTTGCTGATGGAAATTTTCTCAAATCGTTGTCACGTGTGTTTCTGGAAAACACTGCTATCTTATTACTGATCTATAATGTAAACCCTAGGTGAAAACAATGTTCTTAATGTGCAAGCAGGAAAAAAGGACCCCCTAGTTCATGCTTTCAATCCGATTGTCCCCTCCCCACATCTGTCCTGTATAGGAAGTATGATGCAGCCAACAATTGCAGATTTATTATACTCAGCAATAAGTTGCTGTACTCTGTGTGCACTGCCAGACACCAGTCCAAACTAGTTGTTATAGTTCAAGGTAGCAACTCAGAGACAATGTGCACACAGAAACTCTCTGTTGGCACTTGGTGTGTTCACATGGGTAGAGGGAGGCTTTCTGGAGAAAATACTGGGGGAGAGAGGATTTTAAGCAGAGGGAAGGATAGAAAACAAGGAGTGGTTTGCTTTGACTGGAGCATCAAGTTTTGAAATGACTGTTTTGTTTGCTCCGTAGAAGAGAGATTAGAGGCTGAGAGTGGAATAATAATTTGGTGTCTTGATGAATAAAAGGTTTTGAAGATAGTGTTCAGGCTCATTTGACCAACATCTATTCTTTTATAGCCATCCAGGGAGCTTGGGTGAGGTGTGAGGAAAAAGGAAGCCCTGCTTACTGACTCACAAAGCTCTCCCATAAATTCATGTTCTTGCTCCAAGAAATCTCATAAGACAATTTAAAGTGCGGCCTGGCATAAACTGCCAGACACTTCTGCCATGTTACCATCTTTTTCATGACCTGTGTGTCCTTTCTGAGAAATTGAATGTCATATGTTTGATGCTGCTTGATTTCTCTCAGACAGAATGGACCATCTGGAATGGTAAGAGATGGATTTTTGTTGGATCACAGAGTCTGACCTGGGTGCTCAGGGGAAGGATGCTGGGATAAAATACACAGAAAAGATCAGGTGTCTCAAGTGGTGTAATCCCGGTGAATCGGGAGGCCACAACGGAGTATCGTTTGAGCTTGGCAGCTCCGGACCAGCCTGGGCAATTTGGCACAACCCAATGAAAAAAGAAAATTAGCAGGGATGGATGGCTTGTGCCTGTAGTCCCAGCTACTCAGGAGGCTGAGGCAGGAGGATCATTTGAACCCAAGAGTTTGAGGCTGCCATGAGCTATGATTAAGCCATTGCACTGGGTGACAGAATGAGACCCTGTCTCTTTAAAAAAAAAAAAAAAGGCTATAAGAGTGCCTGATTTCAAAAGATGAAAAATAGCCTTTCTTCTTTTTAATTTTTAGTGGAAGCAAAGGAAGCTAAAAGCTAAAATTTCTTGCAGGGAAGTGGTGTTTTCTTGGGTCTCTGACTCCTGACCCTGACCCTATTAAAGCAATTCCTAAATCATGAGCACATTTTTAAAATTGTGCATCTCTAGCTGATGTACTTTTGAGTATCCAGAGAAAATCTTTTATTAGGTTTTGGAGAGTTAGCAAAAAAGTGCGTTGTTCTACAGACTAGGGAAGATTCTATTGCCTAGGGCTGCCCTCACGGCCACTTGCCTAGCTGGGCAGGTTGCTGTGGCACGCTTTGGGAGGAGGAAGGCCATATAAGGGCAAGCAGTCTCAGCAAGCCCGTGCCCTGTGCTGACACAGAAAGCTGCTATGCCTTCTCATCTTATTTTTGGCCTCACTCAGGTATAGTAACTTCCCGCTGGTCCAGCCGTGATCAAGACAATCACCCCAGCCTCCGTCCTGAGCCTCCCAGCCCCAGCTAGGATTTGAACCGGTGGTCCCGAGAGCAGGATGGATTAGTGCTCCAGGGCCCCCATGCTGACTCCATCAAAGCTTTTCAGTGTACATCTCCTTTATGTGAACAGCTCTGTTAACCAAACCTATTATCTTTCCCCCTTGGTTTTCAACTTGAGAAAGGGAAAGCAACTTCTTTAATGGCCCACAGATTGATGATTAACATTTTACATGTCCCTGCTGCTAAGTAAAAGAACTGCTTTGTGGACAGTGAAATGCCTAGGAGAAGGAAGCGGGAGTCAACTTGGTTTATTAAGTTGTGCTGCTTCATTAATCACAATCTTTTTTTATGGCAGTGCTTAAAGGCCCATCCATTGTACTTCCCGGGAATGGGGTAGATCAAAACCTAGTGCTTTTAGTGCACCTTTGACATCTGGCATAGCAGCCGGCTATCTGCGATATTGCTCTCAAGCAGTATGGGGAGCTGCATTTACTGTGACCATGCTGGCCCCTCTGATTTAAGCTACTGCAGAGGGCAATGAATTACCTTAAAGGAGCTCCACTGCCGAACTCCAAGTTTTATGCCGGACCCCTGCCAGCTTCCCTACTTTATGAGTATGAACAATCAGACAATTGAACTGATTTGACTTTGCCACTCCTGGAGTTTCATTGCTGTGAACCTGGGGATGTAATGATGGCAGTGCCATGCTAAGTGCTGCTCTGACTAGCAGCAGTGCCTGCTGCCCGTTCAAGTAGGGCACCCATTCTTGTTAGCTGAAAACTGCTCTGATTTGCAGCAAGGGGGAAAAGAGATCCCATGCAATCAGATTAACTCAACTCTGAATGTTATTTTCATTTAACACTGTGGAACCAGGCAGTGTCCCAATTTTTTTTTTTTCCTAATGGTAAACTCATTAAAAGGCAGGGTTCTTTTGCAAGGAGTCTTACAGCACTGATGTGGAAGGCACCTGCCACGTCCTGAAACAGATTGTAGACACACACCCTCAAAGAAACGTACATACATAACACACGTCTACATCGACTCCACAGACAGGCTCCGGCTGTCTTATACAAAGAATCAGGACCATAAAGATTTATTGAATTGACTAATTAATGCAAGATGATAAAACCACTCTTCTTTAAGGGACAAAAATTGCACTGAATTTTGCAATGATAAATGCTAGAAAAAAAATAAAATGCTACTTACCAACTTTCAGGGAAAAAATTAAAATGCATTATACTATACTTCACCAGTTTCTTGTTCTTATGTGAAAATGCAGAAAAAATTGGTATTCATTTTTTTCTTTTTTTTTATTAAATCATAGATGTGTACATTAATGCAATCATGGGTACAATGTACTGGTTTCATATACAATCTGAAATATTTTCATAAAAGTGTTTAACATAGCCTTCATGGCATTTTCTTAGTTATTGTGTTAAAACCTTTATGTTCTGCATTTAGTATGCATGATTGCAGAAGAATAGTAAGTACATGACTTTCTTGGATAAGGAAAAAGACGTTTTCCAAAGACATCTATCAGAACACTGAAAGATGAAAAGCATGAAGAAAGGAGAAAATAATGATAATAATAGTAAGATGAATAGTGCTCACTACGTGCTAGTCTTTTAGCAAGTACATTAATTAATTAGTGCATATGTTAATCCATCTAATTCTTTTGGTGCAAACCAAAAGAATATATATAATCATTCCCCATTTCCAGTGAGGAAAGTGAAACACAGAGAAATCACTTTTCTGCTCAAAATCATCCATTGCAGGGTGTGACACCGACATTTGGGCTCCAAGTTTCACACTTGTAGCCTTTATGCTGTACTGCTTCTAATAAACTTTTAAACATAAAAACATAAATTAATTTTGATTATTTTAAATGATTACTTCACATATTTTTACAAGATTCAATGCTAAAGAAAAAGAATTTTTATTTCAAATGATATAGTTCAGAACTCCAGAAAAAGATAATGAAGACAAAAAAAGTAAAGGAAGATGTGTTTTAGGCAAAAACACTAAATTTTTTACTTAAAAAATGAAAAATAATTGTTTTGATTTTGATACTAGTGGTTAGATGAATACAGGTTGAAGCACATTCTTAAAGAAAAAAAGCTTTACCATAACAACTTATAAAATATTTAAAAGAACGTCTAGCTACAATTCAGATTGACCTTCTGTGAAGGGCATCTAAAAATGCTGAGTAAGGCCATAAGATGAAATATAAGAATATCTAACTAAAAGTTATAACGTAGGATAAGTAGGACCAAAAGATAGCGAGTTAGTATGAAAAAGAAAGAAAACATGAAAATGTAGAAATTGGTCCATTAACAATTGTCTATGGTAATTCATGTAATGAGTTTAAATCCCCCCATTAAAAGTCATTGCAAATTAAGTTTTATAAACCACTCCACCAAATACTGAATAAGTAAGTTTCTCATAGCCACTGCACCCATGGGCACTGGATCTCACATCCCTTTGAAAAGGGCATAGATAATTGAAAAAAGATATGTGTGGTGATGCTGATCTGTGCCTAAGACACTGCTGTGTGTCAAGGTGTATGAGCTCTGACAATTCTCAAACTTGCCAGTAGGTGCTTACGCTGGCAGCACCGTACAAAGAACTCAGGAAGGTTTCATAACCTTGGTAGATCAGCAGGGTCTCGCTGCTGCGTTACTGTGACACGTGGCAGTCTCTTGCTGAGTGGCGTTCATTATTGTTGTTGCGTGTTTTTGTGTGCTGTCGTGAGAATGTCGGAGCAATGAACAAACATTAAATTTCTTGTTAATCTTGGCAAGAGTGGAAGTGCAATCAGGGGACTTGTTAGTCCAAGTTTATGGGGATAATGCCATGAAGAAAATGGCAGTGTACAAATGGATTACACCTTTTCCTGAGGGGAGAGAAAGAGTCACTGATGAAGAGAGGTCAGGGCAGCCAGTAATGAGCAGAACTGATGAACACATTGCAAACATTTTTTGACTTGTGTGTCAAAATCATCAGCTGACAGTGAGAAGCACAGCAGACCAAGTAAACATGGGTAGAGAAACAGTCAGGGAAAGCGTAACTGAAAATCTGGGCATGAGAGACGTGTGAGCTCACTGATGAAGAAACGCCAGGAGCTCACACAGCACTGAGGGCCAGTGAGCTTTTAGCCAGTAAACAAGTAACTATTGGAACACCCTCCCTGCTCACCTGATCTGGCCCCCGATGACTTTTTTCTTTGCCTGAAGATAAAAGAAGTATTGAAAGGAAGATATTTTGATGACGTTATTGAAAGGAAGATATTTTGATGACATTCAGGACATCATGGGTAACATGGCTACGACTCTGATGACCATTCCGGAAAAAGAGTTCCAAAATCGCCTGGAAGGAAGGACTAGGTGCTAGCATCAGTGCATAGCTTCCCAAGGGGAATACTTGAAAGGTGACTGGAGGGATATTCAGAAATGAGGCATGTAGCACTTTTTTGAGGATGAGTTCGAGAACTTAGTTGTCAGACCTCCACATAGCAGTGAACCAAATCTCATGATGGTGACAGCCTAATTGGGGTGGTGATGGTAGTAAGGACAATGCCCTAATTACCCAAAGGTAGCTAAACTGCAAGGCCAGAGGGGACAGTTCCCACGAGACTGCCCTAACTTTTGATACTAGTTGTAAACTTGGAGGATTCTCTAAACCACCGTCGGGTGTAATAACTTGATAGGAGGGCACACAGAGCTTACTAAATGCTACTATCCTCATGGATGTGGTCTATTACGGGGAAAGGATCCAGATTAGGATCTGCCAAGGAAGAGGTGCACAGGGTTGAATCCAGGAGTCTAAAGCTTCTGGTCATCCTCTCTGCATGGAGTCCTGATGGCATTACCTGGCATATGAAAAGCCATATGGAGTGCTGCCAACCAGGGAAGACCACCTGAGTCTTTGGTGTTCAGAGGTCTTATTGGAGCTTTTATTTATTTATTTATTTAGAGACACAGTCTCACTCTGTAGCCTTGGTAGAGTGCTGTGGCATCACAGCTCACAGCAACCTCAAACCCTAAGACTTGAGTGATCCTCCTGCCTCAACCTCTCAAGTAGGTGAAAGTTGCCTGCATTGATGCCCAGAAAATTTTTCTATTTTTAGTGGAGACAGGATCTCAATCTTGCTCAGGCTGGTCTTGAACTCCTCAGCTCAAGCAATCTGCTCACCATGTCCTCCCAGAGGGCTAGGATGTCTTTTAGTTTCCAGCCTATCCTGAAGGTTAGAACTGATATGGTATGGCCGAAAGCTCCATCATAAAACACATTGTTAGACTGTCCAGTGACCAAAACCTCCAGACAAAGACACATTCCAGGGGCCTGAAAACCACCTCCCTGAAGCTGAGGGAAAAATCCAGATACCTTTTTTGGTAAGGATAATTCTGCACACTAGTAAATAGACAAGTGCAGTGCAGAGTAATAAAGCAGGGTAAGGGGACAAAGAAGGGAGTGAGCGTGGTTCCTCTTGCGGACAGGTGGAGCAGAGGCTACTCTTGAAGCCTGAAGGAAGACATTGGGGGAGGGTGGTCAGCTGTTTATGGAAGAGCATTTCAGGCAGAGGAAACTACAAGATCGAAGGCACTCAAGTAGAGCATATTTGGGCAGGGACGGCAGGGAGGTCATTTTAAGAGGGGCGAGCAATGTGCGGGCTGGCAAGAGAGAAGGTAAAAAGAGGTTGGGAGTTGGGGGGAGGCAGATCCTACAGAGCCTTGTAAGCTTTGGATTTTATTGTCATGGAAATGCAAAGCCACTGGTGGGAGGCCTGAGCAGGAAAGACAGGCTATGACTTGGATTGTAAAAATTTTGCTCCAGGTCCTGAGTGGAGTGAGGGAAGTGTCAGAGAGTTCCTTTAGGAGATGATTGCGATGGTGAAGGGCAGAGGTGACGGTCCTTGGGCTGGGGCAGAAGAACAGATAGGGAGATGTGGGTGGGTACTGAATATTAAAGGAAGGAACAATCAATCAATTTGCTGACAGGCTAGATGCCTGAAAGTTCTTCATTTTCAAATGTAAACATTTACTGCATGGATTTAGGCATGGACCTTTTTCCAGTAAATTGCCTGGAGCACAGTGAATCCCTCTCAGTCTCAAACATCTTTATTTTGTCTGTCCTTGATTATTCCTCCTATTTCATTTGTTCTGTTTTTTTCCTTCATCGGCCAGAGCTCTCTGATTTGTTCTTGGTCTCCAGTTGTTATTTTCTCAAATCATTTTTATCACTTCATTTTTTCCCCTTGCATTCTGTATGTGCTTCTCAGGTTATTTGTTTGTTTCTTTTGTTAAGCAGGAATGGACATTTTTGCAGTCCTAAGAGGCACATTCAGGGCTAGACAATCAGGTAGGTGGTCATTCCTAAGACAGCTCTGTGGCCTGGGGCAGGAAGAGAGGCGGTCGATATAGGACCATGACCTTCAGGAGATGGGGACACTCAGGCCTAGGGATCCTGGCAGAAGGGAACATAGGATCAGGGTTGGCCTTGCAGCAAGGGAGTTCATGCTTTCCTGTCAAAGTCAGGTGACTCCTCTTTGTGTCAGCAAACAGGGGTCTTTGGGAACAAGGTCTACAGAGAGAAATGCATGGATTCTAGCATTCCCTCTGCCAAAAGGCAGACGTAAATTATTTTAAAAGTTATGCTGCTCGGAAGCCTGAGAGGAAGAAATTGATAAAATTGACAGCATAGATGAACGCATAATTAAATTCTCATACTAATGTCTGCTTTTCGCTCTTCCCCACTCTGCCCAATGTTCAGATCCGTCAGTAGTTTGTCTGTTTCATAGCTTTTCCCCCAAAGAGTCAACTGTTTGTTTTATTGATCAATTCTACTAAATTTGGATGAATTTCTGCTTTATATTGTTTCATTCTTTCCATTTTATTTGTGATTATTTGAATTTCTTGAGCTGAAAGTTTGGTTTGGTTTAAATATAGCTTTCTGAATAGCATGAACACACACATGTATTTCACTAAACTCCATTTGGCTACATACTATAAGTTTTAGTATTTAGAACTCGATTTATTTTTACTTCTAAGTCATTTGAAATATAAATTTTGATTTCTTCTTTAGGTAAAGAGTTACTTAGAAATTTACTGTTAAATCTCTAGGTTTACTTACTTTTTGCTGGTAGTGGTACCTTTATTTTGTTGTTTAACTTCTAATTTTTCCATCATGTTGAGTAATTTCTTCCTTTTGGAATTTATTGAGAATTTCTGTGTGACTCAATACTCGGGCAATTTTTATAAATGTTTTTTGTGTTTGAAAATTATGTGCATTTTTTGGTTTATTGGGTACATAGTTAAATATTTTTATCTATTAGATCAAACTTATTAACTGTGTTATTAAAATCTTCCCTAAATTTTCTTGAAAAAAAAATTGTTTGATCTGCTAGAATCTGAGAACCATGCAATTTTTTTATCCTGTAACTTTTAAAAATTCTCCTTGGAAATCTAATCTTTTTTGCTTTATACAGGGTGACCCTAAAGTTTGTGTGCAATTTAAAATAGTTTATTATTATGGCCACCCTGTATATTTCAAAACTACATGCTTAGGTACATTAAAAAATTAAGTGATAAAGGGATCTTCTAGGTGGATTTGTAACTTTTTGAAATACTAAATAATCAATATTATAATTTTTTTGAATTTCATTTTGTCAGATTGCTATTTCCACATCCTTAAAAAAATTTTGCTAGTATTTATCCAGGGCATTTTTTTCCATTACAGGCAGTCCCCGAGTTATGAACGACCAACTTATATACAGCTCAGACTTACAAATGGAGGCTAATTATAGTGAAGTCCCCAAGTTACAAACATCTGACTAATGTACAACTTGCACTTAGGAATGGAGGCTATTTCAGGGACTAGATAAATGTACCTGTTCAACTTACATACAAATGCAACTTAAGAACAAACCTGTAGAACCTATTTTGTTTATAACCCAGGGACATCCTGTATTTTATTTTCAACTTTTCCGTGTCATTTTATTTTAAGGTTCTCTTTTTTAAGAAATATGTATATATTTTCTAAAGAATCTGATCTGTGACTATGTCTTTATAAATAGGAATTAACAAATCTGTTGTAAAGTATTAATATGTATAAACTTACTTTTGTGTCTAATTTTTTCTTTTTTTTTAATTTTTTTATTTTTGAGACAAGGTCTCATTCTGTTGCCCAGGCTAGAGTGAGGTGGCGACATCATCACAACTCACTGCAACGTGAACTTTTGGGTTCAAGCAATTGTCCTGTCTCAGCCTCTTGAGTAGCTGGGACTACAGGCCTGTGCCACCATACTGGTTAAGTTTTAAAATTTCTTGTTGTGACAGGGGTCTTGCTATGTTGCCCAGGGTGCTCTTGAACTCCTTGCCTCTAATGATCTTCCCACCTTAGCCTCCCAAAGGGCTGGGATTATAGGCATGAGCCACCATGCCTGCCCTTTTTTCTACACATTATGCCATCTTTTGTTTCTTTTCTCACTTTCTAGGAATGCAATATGTTCCTCCATGTACTTAAATCTTTTTTTCTTACAATAAGAGTTTATGATTTTGTTCATATAGGTTCTACACTTAATAGTATTTATTATTGTACTGAATGACTTTTTTTCTCATTTTATTTCTAACTGATATAGTACTTTAAATATAGATTTTTTTGCCAGGTGCAGTAGCTTATTTGAACCCAAACTTATGTGGGAAGTTTAGTTTATAGCTGTTAAGAAGTATTTTTCTCATAAAATAAATGAAAGCTAAAAAAAAAAAAGAAGAAGTATTTTTCTTTATTATCAGCATATGACGACAATAAAAGGGTCACATTACCACATTAACAACACAATGTGATATACAATTTATTTCAGTAATATAATTTACTTTAATAACTTTATAAATAAAGGGCCTTAATCTTGAATTTCTAGGAATATAAAGATCTAAAGGGCTTCTTTAGACTTATTAGTACTTTACTTCATTTCATGGTGGGAAATTGTACTTTAGAGTGAATTTTTGGAAGTACTTCTTAGAAATATTGATCTTCTACAATACCTGTTTTTCTCATAATGGGCTTTTGTGATACTCAAATAAAGAATATATGTGAAAATATATATTTATATATATATGTGTGAAGATATAAAGAACTCTGCTACTCCATTATTGTAATAGGTGTTCAATCAGTATGTGTTTGTTTGATTAAATACCTAATTTGGCCACCTTTACTGCATAGTTCCTTTTTCAATTATATATGACCTTTTTGAAAGGGATATGAAATCCTGTGCCCAGGGACACAGTAGATATGTGGGGATTACTTATTTAGAAATCAATTACAACATACAGCTTCCTTTTAAAGGCAGACTTGGGGTCTTTTTTCACTGCTGATTCTGAAGATGTGTCTGGAATACACGTGTCCCAGTGGTCATTTTGGCCAAAACGAAGCAGAGCAGATGCTTGTTCAAGCCCCAACCACCTGGCAGGCCTTTGTTGACTTGGCAAGAGTCTCCAGATTGGGAAATTTGAAGAACACATTTCATTCCAGCTGAAGGCAGGATTACGAGTTGCTTTACTGTGAGACTCAAGGTTTATATAGGTGCCATTCAGAGTGAAATGGCAAGCTTGGGGATTTACATCCATTAGACACAAGGACTAGGAGCCAGAAGGTGAATTATAGACCAAAGCTGTTTCACCAGCTGGAGAGACTTTGCAATTCAATTCTGATGCAGGTAGACTTTGCAATTCAATTCTGATGCACTATAGGCAACCAGGCAAGCTGGCTTGGGCTTTGCCAGGGGTCTGTGACTGTAAGGGAGGTATCTTTCCATGAGACAAGTAGAAACTTGGAGAAAATACCCTCTGGTATTTTCCCACTTCTCCAATAGAAAAACAAAAGAACCTCAGATGGGCTTCTCCTGTCTTGTGGTCAGAAGCTGTGTTCAGGTGTCAGAGCTTCTGGGAATCACGTTGCTTCTTACAATGTTAATATCAAATGGTAATATTAGTCATGAAATAATTTAATAAATAGCCTTAATCATTCTTTCCTCATTGATTAAATTCTAGCATAAAGTTGGCCAAGACTTGTGATATATGAACATCTAAATCTCTTCTAAAGATTTCTGTGAGTTTTTAGATATTTAAATGCCCAACATCATAGAAACCGTTTTGACGTTGACTTCACTGAAAACCTGGGACTTCAGGGGTGTGATTGTTGACTGACCAGCAAACAATTTAAAACCAAATGTTAGCCATCCCTGTCCTTGAACTCCCCTGGGCCATCTTGCCATCAGGAATTCCTCATTGACCCATTGGGTTGTCAGTGTCCAAGTTTCATGGTTTCATTGAGTCCTTTCTTGTTATTTCCTCCCCTTGTTTCCTCATGTACTTCCTCCATTTTGGAGAGCCTTAGAAACTCTGAATTCTTCCCTTCTGAAATTTGTCAGTCTGAAGCCATTAAATCTCAACAGAACTAAGCATTTCTACTTAATAGAAACTGTCTTTCTGAGCAGGAAGTTGTGATTATAAGTAACAAATATTTGTTTCTTGGTAACCAACATAGATGATGGTGCCCAGTTCGAATGTTTGAAAAAAGAATTATAAGGAAAATAAATCAGCTATTTGATCTGGCTTGTGTATGACCAGTTTGGTGAAGGTATAGCAGTAGAAATATTAATCTAAAAAAGAAGCTTCTCCAGCAGGCATTTCAGAGCCTTTGTAAACAGCCCACTTTTGACCTTCCTCCATCATTGCTCACCATGTACTAGGCTGTCTGCAGAGCCAGGCAGTTTGCTAGTACATAAAAAGTAAAACCAGAGAAACACATGTACTATCTATAGGGGCAGCCTTGACTAGGCACTAGTCAATTTTTTTGTGTGAGAATGTGGAAATTATGTTGCTGGAACTTCTGATTACAAAAGAATCAGGAAATTTTGCTTTTATATATTTTCTAACTAGGGGTAAGCCCAAGGAAACATATGTGGGGTAATATTTGGAATGCAGCTCCTAATTGCTTTGTGTTCAACCTCTGTCTCTCTCCCCCACCCTTCCCTCTCTCTATGCCTTTCTCCCCCTCCTTCTCCCTTTTTTCCCCTTCCCCATATCTCCTCCTCTCCTCCTGCTCTCCCTTCTCCTCCTCCCTACCCATACAGGCACAATAGATGTGACAAACGTCTCACCATCCTTTAAGGCTCAGTTCAAATGACACTTTCCCCAGACATCTCCATTTTGTCCTATAGCTATTCCCAAATAGATTTAATCACTCTTTCTTTACAGTTCCCTGAGTTCTTGCTTCAAATACTTTCCAAATGTGTCACTGCATTTGTTTGCTGGTCAATCTTCTTTGATACCTGTGAAAACTTCAAGGACAAACATGAGGCAGACTGCTTAATAGAAGAAAAGGCATAACACATTTCTTTAGTATGTATACTCAGGATCCTTTAAGTGAAGACCCAAAGGTATGGAGAAAATTTTCTATTTTTATGCTTGGATTCACCAAAGCATGGACAGACATGTAGAAATATGATAGGATAAAAAGGATCTGATTTAATACTAACAGACTGAGTGGGAAAACTCAGCAAGGCCTATTTGTTTAGAATCTTCACAGTGGTGTCTCTGAGGGTGCATTCCTTCCTGATTGGTGTGGGGCAGCCCTCTCCCTGGAGTTGGGGGGGCTTATGACCTTTAGTTAAACAAAGTAGAGCAGATGGCTCTCTGGTCCTCCCGTTCGTCAGACAGCCGCTTCTTCTAGAGCAGCGCCAGCCGCATCCCTGAGGTACCATGGTGAAAGCGAAGGTCGGAATAAACAGATTTGGTCGTATTGGGCACCTGGTCGTCAGGGCTGCTTTTAACTCTGGCAAAGCGGATATTGTGGCCATCAATGACCCCTTCATTGACCTCAACTACATGGTCTACATGTTCCAGTATGATTCCACCCATGGCAAATTCTATGGCACAGTCAAGGCTGAGAACAGGAAGCTTGTCATCAATGGAAATCCCATAACCATCTTCCAGGAGCAAGATCTCTCCAAAATCAAATGGGGTGAGGCAGGCGCTGAGTATGTTGTGGACTCCATTGGTGTCTTCACCACCATGGAGAAGGCTGGGGCTCACCTACAGGGGGGTGCCAAAAGGGACATCATCTCTGCCCCTTCTGCTGATGCCCCCATGTTTGTGATGGATGTGAACCACAAGAAGTACGAAAACAGCCTCAGCATAGTCAGCAATGCCTCCTGCACCACCAACTGCTTAGCCCCCTTGGCTAAGGTCATCCATGACAACTTTGGCATTGTGGAGGGACTCATAACCACAGTCCATGCCATCACTGCCACCCAGAAGACTGTGGATGGCCCCTCTGGGAAGTTGTGGCGTGAAGGTCGCAGGGTTCTCCAGAACACCATCCCTGCCTCAACTGGTACAGCCAAGGCTGTGGGCAAGGTTATCCCTGAGCTGAATGGGAAGCTTACTGGCATGGCCTTCTGTGTCCCCACTGCCAATGTGTCAGTCATGGATCTCATCTGCCTTCTGGAGAAGGCTGCCAAATACGATGATATCAAGAAGGTGGTGAAGCAGGCATCAGAGGGTCCCCTCAAGGGCATCCTGGGTTATACCGAGCACCAGGTTGTCTCTTCTGACTTCAATAGTGACCCCCATTCTTCCACCTTTGATGCTGGGGCTGGCATTGCCCTCAATGATCACTTTGTCAAACTCATTGTCTGGTATGATAATGAATTTGGAATTTGGCTACAGCAACAGGGTGGTGGATCTTATGGCCCACATGGCCTCCAAGGAGTAAGAACCCCCAGACCACCAGCCCCAGCCAGAGCACGAGAGGAAGAGAAAGGTCCTTAGCTGCTGGGGTGCCCCTGCCTACTCAGTCCCCCACCTCACTGAGAATCTCCCCTCAACACAGTTTCCACACCAGACCCCCGAAAGAATGGGAGGGGCCTAGGGAACCCCACCTTGTCATGTAACATCAATAAAGTTCCCTGAATTCAGTCAAAAATAAATAATAAAATAAAATAAAGCTCGGGCCAGAAATCGACCCAGCTCACCAATAACTCAGACAACTATGGTGTTTGTGAGGATGAAGCAATTGTTCCCAAATAAGTTAGTCACCAGCTAGCCTGTGGGGGAGGAATTTAAAAAATAGATAAGAGTTCTACACCCCAACACAGATCTACCAAAGAGGGTCTACAAAGTAGGACACAGAAATCTATACTTCTTCAAGCTTCCCAGAAAATTCTAGCGCCCCATGGGTTTGAAACACCGAGGGAGATGTTAATAATCCTTCCCCCACAAGCTCTCTCCCTGAATCAGGTAAAGTCACCAGGTAGATGAAAAATACAGAGTCTCTCAGCTCCTCCAGAAGTAACTTCAAAGGGTTACACCCCTGTTAAAGTATACAGCAGGCCCTTGAAAGAATTATGTACTACTATAGTATTTCTCTCTTACTAAAATACAGCTTAAATCCCTGAAAATGCTATGTAAATGAAGCATTGTAGATAATTTCAATCCAGATGTCTAAATAACTCAACATGATTCCTATTTTTCCTTGGACAGAAAACTCAGCTAAATCTAGCATGCAATTACAGAAACCAACTGATTTAAAAGCTTCCGGCACATATTTCTCTTTTCCATGTTCCAAAGTCTTGGTAAATCATATGTGTTTTAAATTTTATAAACATGCATTTTGGTGTTGTAAGTTACCTTAAACACATTCTACAAGTAAGTGAGAGAGACAGCATAAATAGCTGTAACTCAGCATTATTCAAAACAAGGCTAGGATCAAGAAATGTGAAATTCAAGTTCTACCTCAATGCTATGTGCCTTTAAGCACACCTCCGTGGATCTCATGGCTGTGTCAAGGTATTTAGGTGTAAATTTAAGAGATTCTAAGGTGGAGGATAAAGCAGGTCCCACCCCTGCAGCGTGCCATTCAGAAATGGAATTTGAACTCCCTTCAGAGTCTTCTGAGTCACTTTGTACGCTCAGGTTACAGGACAGATTTTGTAGCCACAGAAGACTTTACATCCACAGAAGCTGTGTGATGTTACAGAGGTTGGCCTGAAAACAAGACTGTTTCAAAATGTTTTTGGTTAGTCTATAACCATTTTCTGTGGGAAATAAGGCAATAAAATATGGTAGATGCTTATAGATAAATTGTGCCTTAATCCAGCTTCACATTATGCACACTGCAAAACACAGTTATTAGTGCTGAGGAGTAGCAGTTCAAAGAGACTTAATGACTCTTAGTGTGAAAGACCAACCACTATTTCCTAGACAGAAATATAATAAAGTAGGTAGAAAAAGAGATCACCCTGATTAATTTCTCAACAGGTTGCCTGAGTCTCCAAATAAGCCCCTATGTATCTGATATGCTTTAAATAGCTCCAAAAACTACCACCCATAAACCAAAGCCCAACACTCACTAAACCTCGAACAAGTTGCTCTCTCTGACTCAACGTCTTCATTTATTGAATGAAAATTATAATGTTATATGGCCGGGCGTTGTGGCAGGCGCCTGTAGTCCCCGTTACTTGGGAGGCCGAGGCAAGAGACTCACTTGAGCCCAGGAATTGGAGATTGCTGTGAGCTGTGATGCCGCAGCACTCTCTCCAGGGCGACAGCTTGAGGCTTTGTCTCAAAAAAAAAAAAAAAAAAAAAAAGAAAGAAAATTATAATGTTATTAACCTCATCAGGTTGTTGAAAGGGTTGAAAATGAGACTACATTTGTAAAGAATTCAGAACCATGTTTCACACATAACAAGCACTCAATACACAGTAGCTATCTTTTTTGTTTTTTAAAGAGTACTACTATATCCTGATGCCTAGAGAGCTAGGCTCTCTCTATACATCCTCTTGACCACATCACATTGGAAGACAAGTACTATCATTTTCACTTTACAAATAAGGACACCGAGTTTTCAAGAGCTAACCTGCCCAAGGACAAACAAGCTAATACATTGACAATATAGGGCTCGGCGCCTGTGGCTCAAGCAGCTAAGGTGCCAGCCATGTACACCTGAGCTGGCGGGTTCAAATCCAGCCCAGGCCCGCCAAACAACAATGATAGTTGCAACCAAAAATGGCCAGGCGTTGTGGTGGGCGCCTACAGTCCCAGCTACTTGGGAGGCGGAGGCAGGAGACTCGCTTGAGCCACAGCACTCTATTCAGGGTGACAGCTTGAGGCTCTGTCTCAAAAAAAAAAAAATTGACAAGATAGGGTCTGAACCTAGATCCAACTAATAGTGAAAAGGCATTTTCCCGTGACATATCAAGATGTTTTAATTCTTGGGGGTTTTTTTGTTTGTATGTTTGTTTGTTTTTGGAGACAGAGTCTCACTCTGTTGCCCAGGCTACCGTGGCATCAGCTTAATTCTTGATTTGTCACAGTAAAAAATCAAGCAGAAAGCACAAAGCAACAAAGTCCAAATAGTTCACTCTGATAGGGTAATTTGGTTTAAAAAATGCCATGTGAATTGAAGGACATCTGAAAAGTTTTGCAACCATCTGTTAACAGTGTTTTACCTTTGGGCAGTAAGATTAGGGATGACTTTTACCTTATACATTCCATACTTTCATATTACGAATCTCTTATAATTACTAACGTTTCTTTGTAAATTTTATTAAAGTATAACATGCATACAGAAAAGGGCACAAGTCGTAACTACACAGCTGAATGAATTCTCACAAATACAGCACACCCACAGGAAGACCATAAGACAAAGAAACAGAATATTACCTGAAGTGCCAAAGGTAATGCCCCCTTCCTGTCACTAACCTCCTGGCAAAGGTTTGCCATGATCTTGACTTCTAGCACTGTACATTAATTCTTCCAGATTAATTAAATATAACTGGAATCACACTTGATTTACTTTTTTAATTCTTCTGGCATTTTCCTCTCATTTCGTGTGTATTTGTGTGTATGTGTGTCTCACCCATGTCATTACACATAGTTGTAATTTCTTCATTTTCGTTGCTTCAGTGTTTTATGTCATATAACTATACAACCATTTATCTATTCTGTCGCTGTTAGACATTTGAATTGTTTCAAATTTGGGGCTATCGTGAACAGTGTGTTGCTTGGAAAATTCTCAAACATTTATTTTGGTGTTCATGTGGACTTATTTCTATTGACTATTTAACTAGGAGAACTGTTGGGTTATAGGGTATGGTTATGTTCAGCCTTAGAAGCATGAACATTTTCTATCATTTGTTTAAAAGGAATGGATGCAAACCATGCTGCCACATTCAAATTTAATCCATCTGTATGCATTTTTGACATCTTCATCTTAAAAAGGTCCTTCTATATTCTTATTGTTTTATTTGATAGGCGTGGTCATATCTAAAAAATTGAGCCCTTGGTCAGGAACCTGGCCTCCTACAGGATTGCTGTGATCTTCAGAAGATCATTTCTAATGGTTATGGCATTTACCAAGCAGGCAGTGTACTGTATGGGAAAGTACATCACAGACCTCAGTTACAGATGAGTATCCCGATTTACCCACGATGAGGCTAACAGCAGCACCAACAGCCACACAAGGTGCTAAGAGACATATAGGAATTACCTTTTTTGTCTTAGTTATCATGGCTTGTTTCATCCTGGACTTGGCCTGGTTACCGAAAGTGTATCTAGTCACTACCTGGCCATCGTCATTTGCTACAAAAACTGTCCCCAGATCTCCTCCTAGCAGGTCTTTCTCTAGCCAATCCTTCCACTCCTCTGCTCTTCTGTTTTTCACCATCCACATCGGCATGGAATCCCATAACTGTACTGTAAATTCTCTCGTGGCTTCTGATTTTTCAGGAGGGATAGAGGGGGAAGGTGCTGCTCTTCTGGATGCCGAGCTGAGGCCATGTGACAACTGGAGGGCCACCTAGCCACCCTCAGGGGCATGAGAGGCTCTAGGGGTGGAGCATGGGAAGGTCAATGTCTGCATTGCCATTAGCACTTTGTGGATCTATTTGCTGGGTAATGTTACTAGCAATGAAATATTGACAGTTATGGCTTATCAGGCAGCAGAATACAGTGGTTAGTTATAATCAGCCTGGGAGTCAGTCCATTTCCCAGCTCTGCAGTTAACTGAATTTGTACCCTGTGACCCTCTGTCCAAAGTTGTAAGGAGCATGGAAGAAGACAATGCAAATGCATGCCTAGAACAGAGCAGATACTCAAAAAGTGTCAGCTGCTACTAAAACATTTGTGACATAGAGATTATGACTATAGGCTTTGAAGACAGAAAGCTCAGCCAAATTCTACATTCACTGCTACATGACACAGGCAAAGTACTTAACGTTTTCATGCCTCAGTTTCTTCATCTGTAAGATGGGGATTCTTTTTTTTTGACAGTCTCACTCTGTTGCCCCAGGCTAGAGTGCCGTGGCATCAGGCTAGCTCACAGCAATCTCAAGCTCCTGGGTTCAAGGGATTCTCCTGCCTCACCCTCCCATGTAATTAGAACTACAGACATCCACCACAATACCCGGCTAATTCAGCTTATTTTTCTATTTTTAGTAGAGACAGGGTCTTGTTCCTGCTGAAGCTGGTCTCAGACTCCAGAGCTCAAACTCCAGAGCTCAAGCAATCCACCTGCCTCAGCTTCCCAAGGTGCTAGGATTACAGACATGAGCCACCACACCTGGCCAAAATGAGGATCTTAATTGTACCTACCTCAAAAGACACTTGTGAAGTTCACTGAGAGAATGTATTAAGCACTCAGAATAGTGCCTGCTATGTAAAAAGTCCTATTAACATTTTAAATGTGGTTATTATCGCAAGTGGATCAAATAAATGTTACACAAATCTTTCAAGTGTAAATGGATGCTCTTGTGATTTACAGGACACAAATTCATCTGAAAACAATCCTGAATTCACAGTACATTTTCTAAATCAACTTATGGTTGAAGGTACAACTAATACCATGAGAAACTAGGATACTCTAACAATTAAAAAGTGGATACAAACCCCCCTTGGTTTGCTTGCTCATTTAGTACTTTATCTTTACAAAGAACTGAACCCCAGAGATGGCTTGCCCAGGGACACCCTTTGAGGTGCCTAGGACTAGCGCTCAGCTCAAGCCCTGGCCCCAGCCCAGGCCATTTTACCAGGCACACGATACAAATCCTAGCAGCTTCCGCCAGCTTTCTCATCATCCTTTAAAAATTAGTTTTCTGCTGAGCGTTGTGGCTGGGCCTACAATCCTAGCACTCTCAGAGGCCGAGGCAAGTGAATTGCCTGAGCTCACGAGTTCCAGACCAGTCTAAGCAAGAGCAAGACCCTGCTCTAAAATTAGCAGGGCATTGTGGTGGGTGCCTGTAGTCCCAGCTCCTTGGAAGGCTAAGGCAAGAGGATTGCTTAAGCCCAAGAGTTTGAGGTTACCGTGAGCTATGACACAAAAACATTCTACCCAGGGTGACAAATAAAATAGGCTCGGTGCCTGTGGCTCAGCAGCTAGGGAGCCAACCACATACACCAGAGCTGGTGGGTTCGAAATCAGCCTCGTGGGCCTGCCAAACTATGACAGCTACAACTAAAAAAAAAGCCCAGCATTGTGGCAAGCACCTGTAGTCCCAGCTACTTGGGAGGCTAAGGTAAGAGAATCACTTAAGCCCGAAGCTTGAGGTTGCTATGAGCTATGAGGTGATGTAATGAGACGGTCTCAAAAAATAATAATAATAAAATAAAATAAAAATTAGTTTTCTGACATAATCACCTTTGCTCATTTTTAACCAGTCTCTACCTTTTCCTTTACAGGGAAGTTAAGAAGTAGGTCAGCTAATGAAAAAGCATGTAAATTCAAACAAATTACCTGACCTGTAGGTACTTGAGCTTCCTCACCTGTAAAAGCCAAAGAATAGCAGCTTTCTTCTCTTCTCTGGAGCAATAGTAAAGTATGGCCCAGGAATGGGCACAAGCCTAGAAGCTAGTCCTAGCCTTGTCCTAGCATACAGCAATTCATTACTGCTTTTCTCAGTCCTGATCAACCTGGGAGACACTCTCCTCTCAGTCATCTGCCAGCTGCAATACCCTAAAGCCATCCTTCTTCCCTCTCACCTTCTCAAAAACAAACCAGCAAAGTTGGCATCCCAGAGATTGGGGTTAGAGAAGACAGCATATCTGATCAGAGGATGATAACATGGTAAATTTCATGCCAGAGGGCTCAAGCATTCACTTTCATGTCATTCTCTTTGATTTATCCTCTTTCTCCTCTCTCCTTAGGTCAGCTGAGTCAGCTAGAGCCACTAGTATTTCCCAGGTGATCAATTTCACATACTGAGGGAGTTTAGCACAAGGGCCATTAATACAAAATGCGCCTTGTTAGCCATTTCTTGCTTTCCATATAGTGAAAGTCAAGCCCTATTCTTTCAACCTGTAGGACAGGATGTAGTATCTACTTGAATCTAGAAATACCACTCTAAAAAAATTAAAAATGACCCTCTGGCTAGAGTATCCTTATTAAGCACCCCATGGGATGCTTGAACAAAGATCACAAGCATTTGCCATAAAACCACTGGGCTTTTAGAAAAGGGTTCTCCAGGACCCAAGAGGCAAAGGAGTACCTCCTCCAACTAAGAGCATCCCTTATCTCTGGTCCCACCCCTTCCGGTCTTTCATCAGTTGCTGGGAGATAAAAACTGTCAACATAAACTGAGCAGCAATTTTGGCCTGAGTGTGGATTCCCTGAAGACTTCCCTTGTAAGCAACGCAGGGATCCTCAAACTCCGGCCCACAGGCCATGAGTTGGTGTGAATTGTATTTGTTCCCGTTTTGTTTTTTACTTCAAAATAAGATAGGTGCAGTGTGCATAGAAATTTGTTCATAGTTTTTTTTTTTTTAACTATACTCTGGCCCTCCAACGGTCTGAGGGACAGTGAATTGGCCCCCTGTTTAAAAAGTTTGAGGACGCCTGAACTAGAGGATGTAAATTGATTGCCCAGGGTGGTGGTGGTGGGGGGAAACCTTAAGGAGATGGACACCTGTAGGTTTGGAATAGGAACTGAAAAAAAAAAAAAGAAAAAGAAAAAGAAACCTCAGGAAACAGTGACAAAGGTGTAACTGGATCATCAGGGAGACCAGCCAAGGCAGGGGCCTTAAATGAGAAACTGGGTGAAAGAAAGCTAGCCTACGCCCACTTACAGTTAGAAAGATGGGTTGAAATATATGTTCGCTATGAACCTGTTCAGAAACTTGGCAAAGGTGGCACCTGTGGTTCAAGGAGTAGGGCGCTGGCCCCATATACCTGGGGTGGCGGGTTCGAGCCCGGCCCCGGCCAAAACTGCAAAAAAAAAAAAAGAAAGAAACTTGGCAAAATTAAGCTATGGTGTGTTTAGAATGTCTATTTAGATGTAAAAACTATGAAAAAAGTGAGGAAGTGATTACCATATGTCAGGATAGAGTTACATTTAGTGAGCTTCTATTTCTTGACCTAGGTGGAGATTATACAAGTGTTTAGTTTATATTTATTTGCTGTGCATTTATAACTTACGACTTTTTATTTCATAATAAAAAATAAGTGAAAAAAAGAAAATATTTCAAGCATAAGATTACAATGTTATACACAGAAGCTTTAACATTAACAAAAGACTGGAGCCCATGCCAGAATAATTCATGCAAGTGAAAGCAAACATAGTTATTTAAATAAAAGGCACTCCTCTCCCAGCCTAATTTTATCATTTGCTTTGGTGTGGAGACTCTAAGTCTACATAATACAAGCCATACTAGCAAACTGTATCTGCCCAGGATAATCAATGTAGGACTTCTACCAACCAGAAGGTGTGTTTATCTCTGCCAACGCTTATACCTCCTCGCTATTATCCACAGTTTACAGAACATTCCAATATACTAACTCCCAGCCATGGGCTGGTGTTATCCAGGTTGCAGAGATTTTAAAAAAAAGAGAGAGAGAGAGAGAGAGAGAATAAGGGAGCTTCAGACATTAAAAGGTTTACCCCCTCAAATAAAAAGCATTTACCTGAGACTAGCACCAGATCTCACATAGCCACTACAGAGTCTTTAAGACAACAACCTTCATTCCATAGAGGTGAACATGCTTATATTTTTTTCCATGTGTTAATAATGAGATGAAGAGACAAGTAAATGACTGTCAGTATGAAAATGTCGCCTCCTCTAAGTCACTTTCACTGTTCAATTAAAGCACCTGCCAAGTGCTTTAATTGAGATAAGGCTTTAGAGATAAGCTTTCCTCACTAGGCCATGAACACCTTGAGAAGGGAGCTCTGTCCTCTACTTTCTAAGAAGTTTGCATGGCTTCTGTCACATGGCATGTGTGCATTAAACCATGAGCACACATCAATGAATGCAAATGGTGACAAAAAATGTATACACATTTTAAAAAAGGAAAAAATGTATTAAAATTGTAATACTCGAGTGGCACCTATGGCTCGCTCAGTGAATAGGGCGGTGGCCCCATATACCGAGGATGGCAGGTTCAAACCTGGCCCAGGCCAAACTGCAACAACAAAAAAAAAACAGTCAGGCGTTATGGCGGGCACCTGTAGTCCCAGCTACTCAGGAGGCTGAGGCAAGAGAATCGCCTAAGCCCAGGAGTTGGAGGTTGCTATGAGCTGTGTGATGCCACGGCACTCTACCGATGGCGGTAAAGTGAGATTCTGTCTCTACAAAAAAAAAAAAAAGAAAGAAATTGTAATACTCAAGTCATGTTTGACTTTTGCCATTATAAGAGATACAAGATACTACATAAAAGATAAACATGGGTGGCCCTGCGGCTCAGTGAATAGGGTGCCGGCCCCATATACGGAGGGTGATGGGTCCAAACCTGACCCCAGCCAAACTGCAACAAAAAAATAGCTTGGCGTTGTGGCAGGAGCCTGTAGCCCCAACTACTCAGGAGGCTGAGGCAAGAGAATCGCCTAAGCCCAAGAGCTGGAGGTTGCTGTGAGCTGTGTTGCCACGGCACTCTACCGAGGGTGACAAAGTGAGACTCTGTCTCTAAAAAAAAAAAAAGATAATAAACATTATTGGTATGTATTGAGTATTGATTACAGGTTTAATATGGTGTTTTTTCCTTTCTTAAAATGTGTATACACTTTTTTTGGCACCTTCTGTATATGAAAGAACAGACTAGTGAATTCACAGTGTGGTGTTTTCCATCCCATACCATCATTCCCACAGGATGCCTCTCACAATAAGACTTTTAAAAGCAGCTAAAATCGCAGGCAGGCAGTAACTGCCCTTTTAACAGATTGCCAATACACCCTCCACTACTTAAAAAAAGGTTTCAAGTCATATATAAATCTCAGAAGTGGAGAGGCCTGACAGGTTAATTATAGACACAAAGAACAGGGACAAATGGACTATGAAGTAAGCGAGTCTAAATGCAGAGAGGTAAGGCCCTCCCTGGACAGGCATGTATTAATAAGCCCTCAAAGATTTATCCAGCACAGCCAGGTGCAGCTCTGGGCCAGGGCTGGGAACAAGGTCCCAGCTTTAGGGAACTCATAGTTCCTGTGCTTAAAGAATTCAGCTGATGGCTAGAAAAACTGGCATGTACCTTCAAGAATTATCGGGGTCTTTATGGGTCAAGGAGGGCAGGTGGAAACAGACCCACCTGCTGCCTTTCAAGGTGGGATGGCAAGAGAAGCCCTCCTCACTGGGCCAGGCTCACCTGGAAGGAAGCATGGGCAGTTCTTTGGCTGACAGAGAGGTCAAGGGGGGCCCCGAGTTCTTCTGTACCTCCTACCAAACTTCTTCAGCTGCTAGAGGCAGGGGCTTAAATCAAAAAGGTCCACAAGGATCTCCCCCTTCAAACTCCAACCTCCCTCTCTGCCCCAAGATAAAAGAGGGATGAAACCTTAGAAAGTAGGAGGAGTCAAGTTTAAGGTCGGCAGCAGCAGGCCAGGACGATGGGCCGAAGAATGGAATGTACAGCCTCTAGGCAAGGCGTAGCTATCAAGGACGTTTTTCCCGCTCCCTTTTTTCATTCAAAGAAATATTTATTGACCCCCCTTCAAGGTGCCCCAGTACAGAATGTGGCGACTCTCTGTGGGACATCAACCTTGTGTTTGGCTAGATTAAATGGTCAAAGCCTGGACTTATAAATACCGAGTCTGGGTTCCCCGGGTGTTCCACTTTATTTGGGGTGGGTTTGGTGGATGGGGAACACAAGTGGGCTCTTCCAAGGAAATGACGCAGACCACAAACGCAGGGTAGGAACCTCACCCCGGTATCCACTTATCTGCTTAAGAAAGGGGGCTGGCCAAGGGGATGATTTGGAATGCCAGGCAGAAGATGGCGTGGCCACCTCCAGCAAGGGGAGAAGAATGACCAAGAGAGCTTATTTGTGTATTTATTTCCAAAATCCCGCCTTCTCTCCAAAAGGCATTAGGGAGAAGAAACCGACCGTGGATCCAGTACAAAGAGGGGAAAACCAACTGTTTGGGTTACTGTTTTACAGGTTAATCCCACGCAGCCCCTCATAAATTTCCCACCCACTCCACCTCACTTTCCAGGTCTTTCCCCTTGTTCTCTGCCATTCCGCGATTTGCGAAGAACGGAGGAGGGCTATCTCCTAGCGCGCGGGATCTGCGAGGACCCTCAGCCCTTCGCCGGTTGACGAAATCCTCCCAACGCCAAGCCGCGCTTCCGGGGCCAAGAAACCAAAACTGCCCTCCGGTTTCTGGCGGACACCGAGAGCGCGCCCGCGGGCTGGCCCGGGAGCGCCGCGTCGGGGAAGGAGCGGCGGGGATCGGCCGGTCCCGGGCGCGGAGAGCCCCGAGCACACCGCTCACCTGGACGCGCCCCGTAACGGTCCCAGCTCGGTCGCCGGCAGCGCCCGCGGGGTCCCAGCACCCCAGGTCTGGCGCACCGCCCCTCTTTCCGGGAGCGCTTGTCTCCCACGCGCGTCCCAGCTGCTCTTACCCGGGAAATGGCGAGAGGCTGCTCGAAGTCCTTGCCCCCCACAAGGCGGAAGCCCCAGGGTCCCGGACCTTGGAGGACTATCTGCTGGGTAGTCATGGCGCGGCGTCGGCGGCCGGCGACCCGCGGTGACAGACGGACAGGACGCGGCGGCAGCTGTCGGAGAAAGAGCGCGCGGCGCGGGCCCCGGGAGTCTGGGGCGGGCGGGGGCAGGGCGGGAGCTAGGACAAGGGCGGGGGCGGCTCCGCCCAGGCCGCGTCGCCGCAGCCCGCCCCGCCGGTCCGCCCGCTCGCCGCTCCCGTCCCGCCCCAGGCTCCTGGGGCCCGCGCCCGGAGTCCGGTTGTGGGTGGGGGTTCGCAGCAGCTCCGCCGGGCCCCCCCGCACCAACCGGGGCCCGTCCCCACGCACCGCTGCTGCCAGCCCCGCGCTGGGCGCTAGGTGAGAGAGGGAAGCAGGTCCCGCCGACCCGACAAACCCGAGTTTGGTGCTTTATAAAATGAGAATAAAAGTGCTGTTCAAAGTCTGCTCTTTGGTCAGTTCCGTCTTCTCATTTGCTTTGTGTAAACGATAATGATATTTAAACGGTGCTTTCGAATGATCTCATTTGATGCAGGGGCAACCAGGACATTTAGTCCCATTTTACAGATGAAGTAACTGAGTCTACCCTAAATTAGACTTGCCTGAGGCTACACGTCTCATAGCCATTTGGACCGTTGCCCGTGCTCTCCGTGCTAGAGAGAGCCCGGTCCTGGAAATTTTCTAATGCTAATGAGACCATCACACACTTCCAGACTTTCCTAGAAACTTCCTCCAGGCTAGAATTCGCTGTAGGTTCTAACCTTCTCAACAGTTGAAACCTCAAGTCTGGGGCGAGCTAAGGGCTAAGTGCATGGAAATATTGAGTAGAAGATGTGGGTTCCCTGTCACCAGCTTCCTAACCCAGCTCCCTGACACCTCCAGAGTGCGTTCCCCACACCAGACCAGACTCCGTCCACTGTGTGCCCACCTCACTATGGGTAAAATCCCATATCCTTAAAATTCCTATAGGGCCACCCTCTTAAAGGGCCCAAGTCCCTCTCTGACCTCATCTCCTTCCCTCCCCTACTTGTCCTCTCCTCCCTTGCTAGCCCTTTGCTCCAGCCTCAGGGCCTGGCCTTGGGTCTGTCTGCAACTCTCCTCTCCTACACATCCCAGTGGCAACTCTGACTGCTATGCTCCTCTCCCACACATCCCCCTGGCTGTTTTTGTTCAAATGTCATTTTCTGAGGCTATCTCTGAGCGCCATTGAAAACGTTCTTTCTAGAATGCCCTGTTACCTCCCCCACCTGCCATATTTTTCTCCTTTGTTATGTCGCCTCCTCTGGCATATTCTGAAATTAAGTATCTATTTGCCCCCCTCCACACTTCTAAATATTAATTCCATGAGGGCAGGGTTTTGTTTTTTTTTTTTTGAGACAGAGCCTCAAGCTGTTGCCCTGGGTAGAGTGCAGAAGCATCACAGCTCACAGCAACCTCCAACTCCTGGGCTCAAGCGATTCTCCTGCCTCTGCTTCCCAAGTAGCTGGGGCTACAGGCGGCCGCCACAACGCCCGGCCATTTTTTGGTTGCAGCCGTCATTGTTGTTTGGCAGGCCGGGACTGGATTCCAACCCGCCAGCTCAGGTGTATGTGGCTGGCGCCTTAGCCGCTTGAGCCACAGGCGCTGAGCCGAGGGCAGGGGTTTTTACCTGTTGTGATCACTGCTATGTTCCAGTGCCAAGAATAGTGCCTGCCACATAGTAATTACCCAGTGTGACACACTGACCATTCTCAGGATCTTCTCTAATTTCCTAGTGTCTTCATAATTTTCCTAGGACTCTTTCATCCTGACACTTGGGCCCCAGTGCTTGGCATAGAGTACCTGTTCAAAGAGCTTGTTAAATGCACAGCTCTGTCTCTTGTCCTACCTACTGAGGAGCCCTGAGAACATAAAAAGATCATCTCGCTTGTACTATTTATCACGACACAGATGCCTGTTTGGGAATGGCTTGCTTGCTTTTAGAAATCAGAGTGGATTTATAAATGATCTATACATCCCTATTAACCCCTTGCATCTCGATGTTCTTTCTTGAATCTAAAATAAAGGGATGGTATTAGGGCCAGTAACCAGCCATCTGTTTTATCAACACTAAAAAAAAAAATCTTGTTGCTTAGAAAGTATACTAGTGTTTTAAGTTCCTGCAAAATCTGGGTGACTTATCAGACAGACTCTGAGTCTGTCCCTGTGTGTAGGAGTCTTGAATATTTTGTATCTTAGTAGGAGAAAAAGGTTGAAAAGCAATAGCTTCTGTGCTTCCCAAGGATAAGAACTGCATTTCATTCTTTTTAAGACAGAGTCTCAAGCTGTTGCTCTGGATAGAGTGCCGTAGCATCATAACTCACAGCAACCTTAACTCGGGCTCAAGCAATACTCTTGCCTCAGTTTTTCTATTTTTAATAGACACAGGCTCTCACTTTTGCTCAGGCTGGCCTTGAACTCCTGAGCTTAAGCAATCCACTCACCTTAGCCTCCCAGAGTGCTAGGATTATAAGCCTGAGCCACCTCACCCAGCCAGTACTGCCTTTCATTCATTCCAGTTGTCCTGCTAGTGAAAATTTCATACAGAGGAGGTGTCAATAACCGTTTATTTCATACAATATTCTATATAGATACAGGATACTAGTAAATTAGCAAAAGGTCTGTGAGGATTTGAGTCTTCAGTTGCTTCGTTGTTAAATGTTGTCAGTTTGTAGTCAGGCCCTACATAGCAACAGCTGTAAAGCAGGAAACCCTTGGACCCTTTGGTTGACCCTATAGTTGTCCCTTTCTGGGCACTGATTCCAAGGATATAATTTAAAAGAAGAAAAAAACTATATGTAAACAGACATTTATAGCCACATTATTTATAATGACAAAAAACTAGAATCAACCAATAACAGAAAAGCAGCTAAATATGGTATGGCTGTATGAGGGAATAGTATGAAGCATGAAAATGATAACCATGGAGACTATGAGGAGACTGGGAAATATTTTTTCAAGATATGTAAAAAAAGTGGGACAAAATTATTTGTATATTATGTTAAAAATAAAAGCTATATCTATCTGTTAATAAAAATTAGGAGAAACTATTGGGAAAGAATTGTTAAAAAACAATTGCCTCTAATGATGAAGTAAAGTTTTCAAAATAAAAACCAATAGAATGACCTCAGTTCCTTGGATGGAGACTAAATGCTCATCTTTCTCAGGATAGGCATCTTATCTATCTATCTTTTTAAATCTCCCCTCCCTTCCCCTAGCAGCTAGCTCTGAGCTGGGCACAGAAAATACACAGTGATCTGGGTTGACAGCTCCCACACCAAACACAATCTTCTCTTTTCATAAACACCATTCATTACTTTTTTTTTTTTTGTAGAGACAAGAGTCTCACTTTATTGCCCTGGGTAGAGTGCGGTGGCGTCAAGCAGCTCACAGCAACCTCCAACTCCTGGGCTTAGGCGATTCTCTTGCCTGAGCCTCCCAAGTAGCTGGGACTACAGGCACCTGCCACAACGCCCGGCTATTTTTCTGTTTTGCAGTTCGGCGAGACCAGGTTTGAACCCACCACTTTCAGTATATGGGGCCGGTGCCCTACTCGATAAGCCACAGGCGCCACCCAACACCATTACTTTTATTGTTGTTATTGTTTTAAATTTGGTTTTGGGCCAGTCGCAGGGGCTGACGCCTGTAATTCTCACACTCTGGGAGGTCGAGGCAGGTGGATAGCTTGGGCTCACAAGTTCAAGACCTCGTCCCTACTTAAAAAAAAAAAAAAAAAGCAAGACTCTATCTCCACTAAAAATAGAAAAACTGAGGCAACAGTTGGAGATTGCTGTGAGCTATGATGCTATGGCACTCTACCGAGGGCAACGGCTTGAGACTCTATCTCAAAAAAATAAATAAATGAATAAAATAAAATAGGCTCGGCGCCTGTAACTCAGCGGTTAGGCGCCAGCCACATACACCAAGGCAGGCAGGTTCAAACCCAGCCCGGGCGTGCTAAACAATGACAACTGCAACAAAAATAAATAAATAATAAAATAAAATAAATTTGGTTTGGTTTGGTTTTTTTGAGAGAGTCTCACTCTGTTGCCCAGGCTAGCGTGCTATAGCCTCAGCCTAGCTCACAGCAATCTCAAACTCCTGGACTTAGGTGACACTCTTGCTTCAGCCTCCAGAGTAGTTGGGACTAAGGGTGCCTGCCACCGCATCCGGCTAGCTTTTTCTATTTTTAGTAGAGATAGGTCTCTCTCTTGCTTAGGCTGGTCTCAAACTCCTAAGCTTAAACAATCCACCTGCCTCAGTCTCCCAGAGTGCCAGGGTTACGGGAATTAGCCACCACACGCAGGCTCACACCATTACTTATTTACCTATACTTTCCAGTTCCCTCAGACCCTTGAATCCTTCCTATTACTAACTGAATGAATTTAAGCATCCTGTCTGAACTTCAGTTTGCCTCATTGTTATCACAAAGCATTCCATACAAGTTTGTTGACCTAAACAGCCTCCATCACCCAAACATCTCGGTACTTTGGGGGTGGGAAGGGAGCATCCAGGAGGATTGGAAGCAAGGCAGGTGCAAAGTTGGGTGTAGGAGCAGGAAGAAGAGGGACAGACGGTGGAGTCTCTCCTGTTCTCTTTCCAGTGTTACAGTGTGACCCAGGTTCCCCCAGTCTGACCTCTGCACAGCTGGCAACACCCACATCCAGAGATGGTGTCAGGACTCTCCAGCGCCACTGTATGGAGACTTTGCTACCTGGAACCGCAGCCCCATTTCTAAAAAACATAAGATTGTGCTCAGCTTTCCATGTGAGTCTCATTTACTCTTCGGGACAGGTCCTAGACTTGCTCGTGTAACTTGGCCAAGGCCACACTGGTTGTGACCCAGCCAGGACTAGCTGCAGAGCTCCGGTTCCTGGAGTTGACGCCGGGACCCTTCCAGTGTGGCTGATGCTTCTAGCCAGGACAGACAGAAAGCATGTGACTCCCGACTGGGAGTCTACTCTGGGATCTGACTGAGGCCCGGCTCTGCCCAGCCAGCGAAAGAACCACCGGAAACTCTGGTCTCGCCGCAGCCCCGCACGGAGCACAAAGAGTCTCCCACGTCCCCAAACCGGAGCAACTGCCTGCCCACGATGCCCTGATCAAACAGCACACAAGTGACTTGCTTCTCTTTTCTGGAAAAAGAACCGAAACCCAAGCTCAAAGCCTTGCAAGTCAAAGACATCTTTGCCTGCCCTGACCTATCCGTGTCAATCTGCTCTCAGGGTCTGCGCGTCCACTGCTCAGGCCCCATGCTGCGCTCATCACCCTGCCGCTGCAGGCCAGACGGCTGCGGGATCCCGTGAAGGAAAGGTTCCCTGGGATGCTCCAGCAACTGGGGTGGGAATTGGGCTCCGACTCTTTTCTCCCGTTTCCTGTCGCAGTCCCGGGGAAATCCCGAAGTGGCCACTCGGGATTGGGTGCCTTTCGGATTCCAATTGCACAGAGCATGCTCCGTGGTGCGTCTGGACGTAAAGACACCTGGGCAACCGACCTGGTTGGCTTTCCCCATGGTGAGGGTGTCAGCCAATCAGCTGGCAGGTCTGAGCCCCGCCCTGCGCCCAATAGTCAAAGAACTGAAGATGAGCCCAGCGGCCGCAGCCACAGCTATGTCGCCTACCTGCCTCTTAGCTCCCATCTCACCTAGATAGCTGGCACCATTGTTGTCAAATGCAGAGAGAGGCCTGGGCCATAACCATATCTCAAGCATCCCTGAATATCAAAAGGGGAAAAGTAATTCCAAAACTGGATCATAGAGAGGGTGGCTCATATTGAATTTTATATTGAAGAAATTAAGACACAAGACAATGTAACATAATAGTGTTGTTCACAGGATAATTACTGAACTAATTTAAAATGTACTTTATCTGTTAATGAGATCTGAATTTAAAGGTCCCATTAACATTGTCCATTTCTGTTATTGTATTTCTGTGGCTATATGTATAACCTCTTCTAGAGAAACTTAAGAAGTACTAAATTGGAGTCTTCAGCTGTCATGGAGCCACCCCTGACTCCCTGCCCAAAAAATGAAAGGCAACTTCGGGTCAGAGTTACCCTGCAAATCATATCCCAATACACAGATAATAAACATTGTCCTCATTTACTAAACAGTGACTGAGTCAGAATAGGTTCTGAATACTTGAGCTATGTTGCTGCATTTCACAGGAACAAGAGCTCCATGAAATGCACGATTCCCTTTTCACAAAGGAAGAGACTGAGGCACTGATGTGCTGTGCAGAATCCCCTTCATGGAAGCACTCTGCCCAGCTGCTGAGAAGTAGACAGCCTTCAGCATTTAGCCCCTCTGCCTCTGCTGCAGAGCAGCCTTGCCCAAGGGCACACCTTTCCCAGACTGCCTGCATGGGGTGGCTCATCTAGGTGGGGATAAAAGACTGGACATTTGGGCCTAATATGGGACAACTCCAATGGGACATTTTGGCTGCAGAGCTCCCAGTGGAATAGGTGGAAGTAGTTGAGCCTGCACTAAGCTCTTCTCCTTTGCCCTATTCATCCTCCTCCCTGTTCCCTTCTACAGGTGTTAAGCCCAAGGACCCTCCTTAATAAATATCTTGCACAATAAACTGCCTCTAGGGTCAAGCCTCCCCTCCCCCCCGCAACAGGCCTGGAGAGACAAAGAGACTTCCCTAAAATCACTCAGTAGCCAAGGAACAGGGTAAAATCTGGCCTGGTGAGGCATGGGAAAAGCTGCAGGGCTTTGTAACAGGAGGGAGGGAGAAGCAAGCTATTCAGAGGTTCCCAGGATTCAAGATGATCCTTCATGTTCACAATGCACTAGATCTCCCTGCTCCACTGGGAATTACACCCACAGCCCAAGTGTCAAAAGCTCAGTTAGACATATCCTGTTGGGGGGATGGCCTTTTGGGTTTCCTCCTTGAAGGAGGTGGGATTTGAGATAAGCCTTAAAAGTATGAGCAAAATTGGAGGCAGAAAGACCATATACTGGGCAGCAGAGACAGAATGAACAAGGTAGCAGGCGGGATGGGGGGCAGTCTGGTGATTGGGCAGGCTGGAAAATTTGGTGGGGAGGGCTCTGAGTGCCAGTGACCTGATAAGGATGCAATGGGGACAGGCAAAAGCTTTTCTTTAGCCCTCTCTCATTCCACCCATCAGCTGTCTCTGTGACTCCATCCTCCCCCACCAATCCGTTTCCTTTCAGGGTCTGCCTGTGCTGCTGGCCTGGTGTGGTTGTGGCTGATACTGAAGCTGACTATTTATAGCATTTAAGAACAGATAGAGTGGCAAGGCCAGTTTTCATGACACCAGGGCTCCTAGAGGGTGGCTTCATCTCTGCTAGGTCATCCCCTGGGTTCATCTCTTCTGAGTCTGTCTTCTCTCCGGTTACCTCCAATCCTGCTTCCACATGGTCATCCAGGCTGTTGCCAGGTGAGAACAGAGCAAGAGGCCCACTAGCAGTGACAATGCTGCTCCAGGCACCACCACCTGTTTCCTCTCTGCTCGCATCCTCACATTAGGACACATTCTGCGATGGGGAGAGGGCTTAGCCGTCACTGCTGGGGAATGTGGGTCTGGACTCTTCTTCTCCTACCCCTACGTCTAGCCACCTACCCTCTACCTTCCACTCCCACCCACTGACCACCTGAGGCCACAAATCCCAAGGGTAGGAAGAGGATATGGACTACAGAGGTCTGAGGGAGAAGAGGGCAGAAAAAGGCTAAGGCAGGAAAATGGCAGTGAGGACATCAAGTAACCAAACTTTAGCTCTTATATGGGGTATTGGAAGCACAGAAAAAGAGAGTTCCGCCATTTGTCACTTGTGTGAGAATATGTAAGTCATTTAGCATACCAGGGCCATTCTTTCTCCTTTGGCTATTTTATTTTATTATTTTAAGAGACAGAGGTATTGGTCAGGCGTGATGCCTCACATCTATAATTCTAGCACTCTGGGAGGCCAAGGCAGGAGGATCCCTTGAGCTGAGGAGTTCAAGACCAACCTGAGCAAAAGCAAAACCTCATCTCTACTTTAAAAAAAAAATAGAAAAATTAGTTGGGCATTGTGGTGGGCACCCGTAGTCCCAACTATTCAGGAGGATCCCTTGGGCCCAAGAGTTTGAGGTTGCTGTGTAGGCCAATGCTACAGTACTCTAGCCTGAGCAACAGAGACTCTTGTGTAAAAAAATAAACGAACAAATGAACAAACAGACTAAAAAACAATACAGAGGTGTTGCTATGTTTCCCAGTCTGGAGTGCAGTGGCTATTCACAGGTGCAATTATAGTATGCTACAGCCTTGAACTCCTGGGCTCAAGCAATTCTGCCTCTGCCTCCTGAGTAGCTAAGACTTTAGGTACATGACACCATGTCCAGCTTAGGGCTGTTTCTTTATTGGCTTTTAGCCAACAACTATTTATTGAACACTTCCCATTTGCTGACACTGTTCTACGCACTAGAAAATCAACAGTAAAAAAAAAAAAGAAAGAAAGAGAAAGTCAACAACAAACAAAACAGAAATTTCCTCCTTCATGGAGCTTACATTGAGTGTAATGGAAAAACAATAAAATAAATAAGTAAACTGGGTGGCACCTATGGCTCAAGGAGTAGGGCGCCAGCCCCATGTGGTGGGTTCAAGCCCAGCCCTGGCCAAAACTGAAAAAAAAAAAAAATAAGTAAACTTATGGTATGTTTGTATATGTATGTTTATGTAGGTGTATCTGTATTTACATAGCATGTGTATGGATATACATATTTGCATATATGTTTTTTCTGCCCAAAAGGGCTAGAAGCAAAAGTACTCCCAGGAAATAAGTATACCTAGTATCCAGACCTTGGTTTCTAGATAAAAAGGAACTATGACTCCTCAGAGAAATTCCAAGATATGTAGTGGAAGCAGGATAGGGAAAAGATGAGCCTGGGATAGTTATGCAGAAAGTAAACGCTCAAACAATTGATGGGGGCATGTTAAAGAATACAAAAACCTGCTTCAATGGGCTCTCACTGGCCACAGCTGGACAACTTGATCACTACGATAAGTACCACCCATTGGAGAAAATAAGAATCTACAAGTCCACACAGATAATGAATGGATGGATGAGAAGCAAGGGTTCTTGCTTACAGTAGAATTCTGTTTTGAAGTTTCTTTTTTTTTTTGAAACAGAGCCTCAAGCTGTCACGCTGGATAGAGTGCTGTGACATCACAGCTCACAGCAACCTCCAATTCCTGGGCTCAAGTGAGTTTCCTTCCTCTGCCTCCCAAGTAGCTGGGACTACAGGCACCTGCCACAACGCCCAGCCATTTTTTTGGTTGCAGCTGTCATTGTTGATTGGTGGGCCGGGGCTGGATTCAAACCCGCCAGCTCAGGTGTACGTGGCTGGCGCCTTAGCCCGTTGAGCCACAGGCACCGAGCCTGCTTACAGTAGAATTCTAAATGTCAACAAGTAAGCCACAGTGGGAGTACAAGACATTCAAAAACATCATTTTGCAATCATCGTAGTAAAGATTAATTCAGGCTAGCTCAGCGCCTGTGGCTCGAGTGGCTAAGGTACCAGCCACATACACCTGAGCTGGCGGGTTCGAATCCAGCCTGGGCCCACCAAACAACAATAATGGCTGCAACCAAAAAATAGCCGGGTATCATTGCAGACGCCTGTAGTCCCAGCTATTTGGGAGGCGGAAGCAGAAGACTCACTTGAGCTCAGGAGTTGGAGGTTGCTGTGAGCTGTGATGCCACAGAACTCTACCCAGAGGGACAGCTTGAGGCTCTGTCTCAAAATAAATAAATAAATAAAAAGATTAATTCAGGCAGGCAGCTCCCATAGCCCAGTGGGTAGGGAGCCGGCCACATACACCGAGGCTGGTGGTTTGAACCTGGCCAGGGCCAGCTAAAACAACAATGAAAACTGCCACACACAAAAAAAATAGCCAAGCATTGTGGTGGGTGCCTGTAGTCCCAGCTACTTGGGAGGCTGAGGCAAGAGAATCACTTAAGCCCAAGAGTTTGAGGTTGCTGTGAGCTGTGATGCCACAGTGCTCTACACAGGATGACAGCTTGAGACTCTGTCCCAAAAAAAAAAAAAAAAAAAGACTAACTCAGGCAAAAATAATCATTGGATGCAAAATCTGGGTTGAGAGTTTGATGGAGAGTAGGATATTTGGTTATAAAATACCTCCCTATAGACAGCTTGTTAGAGGTAAAGGAAAAGAAAATCATGTTTTAGTCTGATCGGGCTGCTGTAACAAATATTCCATAGACTGGGTGGCCTATAAACAACAGAAATTTATTTCTCACAGTTATAGAAGCTGAGAAGTTCAAGATCAAGGCACCAGCAGATTGAATGTCTAGTGAGGGTCCATTTTTTTTATAGATGGTGCCTTCTTGCTGTGTCCTCACATAACAGAAGGAGCAAGCAAGCTCCATTGGGCCTCTTTTGTAAGGGCACTAATTCCATTATAAGGGTTCTGCTATCTTGAGCGAATCATTTCCCAGAGGCCCCACTTAATACCACCACCTCGGGGGTTAAGGTTCAACAGACAAATTTTGGGGTAGACACAACATTCTTTCTGTCTTGGTCTATTTGTGCTGCTCTGACAGAATGCCTGAGACTAAGTAATTTATAAAGAACAGAAATTGATTTTTTCACAGTTCTGGGGCCTGGGAGGAGAGAAATGCTATGTTCTCCGATGGCAGAAAGGGAAGAGAATCGAACTCTGTGAAGTTTCTTTTATAAGGACTTATAAAGAGCGACCCTCATTGCCTCTTAAAGGCCTCATCTCTTAATACCATTACTATTAAGTTTCAACACCTGAATTTGGAAGGGGACACATTCAGTCCATCACACAGACCACAGCATGGTACATGGCAGAATCCAACAGTACCTCACCAGGAAATCCAAAGTAACATCACCAATGAGAGGCAGATGCACATCATGTGACTCAAATATGACGCCGCACATAGGCTACATCTCACGTGTTATATTCCATCCAGGCATGAATAACTTGAAACTAATCATAAGGAAGTAGCAAATAATGCCCTATTAAATAAAACTGGACAAGAGTGGGGCAATGTCTTGAGACAAACAAAGACTAAGGAAATGTTTCAGATTAAAGGAGAGTAAAGGGACAGACAACCCAAATGTAAATATCTGATGCTAGACTTGCTTCTGTACTGGACAGATGGAAAGATGTTGTCAGATCAATTGACAAAATTAGATACAGATGGTATTATATCAATGTGAAATGACTGCTTGGTAACTGGACAGTGATTATGGAAGAGAATATGTCTATCCTTAGGAAACACACACTTCAGTATATATTTAGGGATATAGGGTCACAATGCATGTAACTTCTTCTCAAGTGGTTCATAAAAGCATTATGTGCATGTGAGTTCATGTGTTGGGGGGCAGATATGGGGGAAACGTAGCTTGTGAAAAACAATGTGGACTGCCTGTAATCCCAGCTACTTGGGAGGCTGAGGCAAGAGAATCACCTAAGCCCAGGAGTTGGGTGTTACAGTGAGCTGTGTGACACCATGGCACTGTTCCAAGAGCGATGAAGTGAGACTCTGTCTCTAAAAAAATAAATAAATAAAATGAAATACAATGTGGACTAAAGGTGGATCTGGGAAAGGATATATGAATATTCTTTGCACTTTCTTATTTCTTTTTGTTGTTGTTGTTGTTTTGCACTTTCCTATTTCTTAAAACTTTTCTGTAATATTGCATGTGTTCCAAATAAAATGTTTTTTAAAAAGAAAAAATGTGGTAAAATATGATGTTATGTTCTTTTTTTTTTTTTTTTTGAGACAGAGCCTCAAGCTGTCACCCTGGATAGAGTGCTGTGGCGTCACAGCTCACGGCAACCTCCAATTCCTGGGCTCAAGCGAGTCTCTTGCCTCCACCTCCCAAGTAGCTGGGACTACAGGCACCCGCCACAATGCCCGACCATTTTTTGGTTGCAGCCATCATTGTTGTTTGATGGGCCGGGGCTGGATTCGAACCCGCCAGCTCAGGTGTACGTGGCTGGCGCCTTAGCCCGTTGAGCCACAGGCGCTGAGCCAAGCCTCTGTACCTTTAATGCATGCAGCACACTCTTCCTTCTAAGGATTTAAGAGTCACACCTGACAGGGGAATTCAGTTCTAAAGCATGAATGTAAATTAACATTACTGTTCTCTCAACTGTCTTACATTTTATTTCTAGAATGCAAATATAATCACATCAAATCCCTATAACAAAATCCTACTGTAGGCTGAGCTTCTGATCTTTGATTTCACTGTCAGTAATTACAGGAGACAACACATGGGTCAAAAGTCCCCAGTGAGGAGACATTTCATGGCCCATCCTCCCTGACACATAAACATATGACCCAGAGGAGCACTGGTCTGGGATTCGTTGTTAAACCCGATTTGGATTACCATTGCATTGGTTTTGTGAAGGCCCATGTTCAGTGTCGCCTGATGGATGCAGCCTCAACCCCCACAGAGAGCACAACCCAGAGCCACTCACAGATCAGAAATAGTAAATGAATTTGTATCAGTCACATGGAAAACAAGCATGTGCCAGTCCATGTGCTTGTACACTTACAAAGGAAGTGGGGATGGGGGTGTGTCCACATTTAGGAACAGCTGTGGATGGTGTCAGGCACCTGTTGTTTTGAAATCTGGCCCCTCTCTGTTACCCTCTGCCCCTCCCCCGTCCCATGCACATCATTTGCTCTCACCACACTCACGTGCCCTACAGAGCACCTCTGTTACTTTGCACATTCAGCAATTCTTCCAATTCCTTTCCTCCCTCAGTCCTGCCTTTTAGAACGCTTCTTCTTTTTTGTTTTTTTGAGACAGAGCTTCACGCTCTGGATAGACTGGATAGACTGCCATGGCATCACAGCTCACAGCAACCTCCAATTCCTGGGCTCAAGCGAGTCTCCTGCCTCTGCCTCCCAAGTAGCTGGGACTACAGGCGCCCGCCACAGTGTCCGGCCATTTTTTGGTTGCAGCCATCATTGTTGTTTGGTGGGTCCGGGCTGGATTCGAACCCGCCAGCTCAGGTGTACGTGGTTGGCGCCTTAGCCGGTTGAGCCCCAGGTGCCGAGCCTAGAACTCTTCTTTAATGATCCAAAGATATCTCTACTAAATGTCCTCTCCTGATTTACTGCCCCTTTCTAAAGCACAACTTCTTCCTCTTTTGACATCTCATTTAAATCAACTGTTACTTTTCTTAACTGTCATTTAATTCATTATTTACAGGAAGGAAGGAAAAAGGGAAGGGAGGAAGGAAGATAGAAATGAGGAAGGATGCTAAGAGGACAACTGGGACAGAAGGCAGAAAGAAGGGGGAGAAGGAACGAAAGAGGGAGGGAGAGAGAGGAAGGAGGGGAGGAGACGTGAGGGAGACGGTTTAGTTTGGGGGCAGAGACTGTGGCAAATGCCATCTGTGGGGCGCACTTCCCTAAAATGGGCAGCAGCAGAGGGTCAAACAGTTTATTTCTCCAGCCGCAGCTTTTCACTGTCCAGGAGTCCATAACATTTCCTCTAAAACATCTGAAATCACTCACAGCTCATTCCTCAAGGTTTCCTTCCAACTTTTCCTACACCGCTCAGGTTTACAAACTGGTCTTTCTCATATTCTCAGAACCTTTACCCTGTGCTCTGTGTACACGAACGCCGGCCTCCTGATGGGCACTTTTGACTCTGCCTGCCCTGAGTTACGTCATACGGCCTCCTGCATTAATTTGATTGTGAGAGTCACCACGGCCTTTCCTCTTCTCTTCATCTTCAGGAAGGGACAAGAGGGTTTTCTGGCAGAGCAAACCTTCACTCATTTATCTATGAATTCATGCATCCCCTCATCCATTCACATTTGCTGAGTCGTATGTACTAAACAGAAGGTGGGCGCCGGGAGCTGCATCATCTACTTAGGTTAGAGATATGAATCATAGTTTGCATCTTTCTTTCAATGACTTTTCTTTGGCCTTCTTCCTCTCGCAAAACCCCCACATAACAGTTTCTTATCGTATTTCCTTTGCTGGTCTCTGTTTTGTTCTTTGCAACAATTTTTGAATTAACCCTATAGCAATGGCCAAGCCACAGGCAGATACACGGACTTGGGGAGCATCTGTGCAATGCTGAGTTTACTTTTCAGCCCTGCAAGTACAATTTTGCTAAGTAGCCCCTTCTCTTCTCCTGTTTCCTTAGAAACATTTTCCCACACCCATTGGGCTGGGGTTTTTCATTCTCTTAGTTTTCTATTTTAGATTTTGTCTCCCTAACAAAGTGGTGTCCCAGGATGTGGGAGGTTGTTTTGAGAGGTGCTCCTAGGATCCACCAGAAGGAGAATGAGAATATGAGACAGATCAGAGAAGGAAGTCAGGGGAAAATTTTTTTTTAAGTAAAGAAAAAGGAAAGAAAACAAAAACAAAAACTGTTGAACAACTTGGTTACCTCTATGGCCAATTAAAGAACAAACCCACTTCAGGGGAATTCTTTTTTTTCAAATCGACAGATTAAATTTGTATATATTTATGGTATACAACATTATGTTTTGAAATATGTGTAAGTGGCAGAATGGTTAAATTAGGCTAATTCATATATGCATTATCTCAATACTTACCATTGTTTTTGTGATAGGAACACTTAAAATCTACTTTTTAGCAATTTTAAAGTAAATAATACATTGTTATTAACTATAGTCACCATGATGTGCAGTAGATTTCTTTTTTTGTTGTTGAGATAGAGCCCCACCCTATGCCCTGAGCAGAGTGCAATGGTGTCATAGCTCACTGCAACCTCAGCCTCGGGCTGTGGGCATCCCGCTGCCTCAGTCTCTGAAAGCTGCTGGGATTACAGGTGCTTGCCTCGGCTCCCAGCTGGGTTTTTCATTTTTTTAGGAATCGAGGTCTCACTTACTCAGGCAAGTCTTGAACTCCTGAGCTCAAGCAATTCTCCCCCCTCAGCCTCCCTTAGTGCTGGGATTACAGGCGTGAGCCACCATCACACCTGACAATGGTAGATTTCTTAAATTTATTCCTTCTGTCTAATTGCAATTTTGTATCCTTCAACCAACGTCTCTTTAATCCCTCCAACCCCAACCACTGGGAAATTCTGGGGAACATCATATAACATGTACCTTAGAGGTGAAGAAGCAGGGGTATTCACTCTCCTGCTCATTATGTGTAATTGATTGTGGCCCCTAGGGACATCAGCTCCTGCCCCTTGGTCCCCACTGCAGGTGAGAAACTTACTGAAGTCAGACATCCTCAGGTGAAGAGTCACCAGAGCTAGAAACAAGAAGCCATGAGTTGACATGCTTTGAGCTGAGAATTCTTAAATCAATATAGTTTCTGTGTTTTATGTCACTTCCTGCTAAGGTTTGCATGTATATCTCCTTCCAAAATTCATATGTCAGAATTTAAAGCTCGAGGTGATGGTATTAAGCGGTGGAGTCTTCGGGAGGGCTTTGCCCACGTGCAGAGGTTAGTGCCCCTATGCCAGCGCTCTGGGGAATTAGCCAGGCCCTTTTGCCTTTCCACTCCTTCCATCATGAGGGGATGTCACCTCAAGAAGATGCTAGCAATGGAACAGAACCTTAGCAGATAGTCAAAGAGCCTGCCGATGCCTTCCCAGCCTCCTTAACTGTGAGAGATACATTTATGTTATTTATAAATCACTCAGTATTTTGTTATGGCAGCAGGAATGGATACAGTTCACTGTTGCCAAAGGGGGATGGTTATTACATATGAAACTTCATTGTTGTTATTTACTTTCCTTCTAGCTACAATGTACATACATATATATATACATATATATATCAAAAATATGTGAATTAGTTTTCTTTTATTCCCTTCATTTCAATCAATGTTTTCCTTCTACATTCATCATATTGTACCCTTTATATATCTGTAGTCTTCCCCCACCCCCAGAATTTTTTTTTCTCTCCTCTCCTCTTCTCTTTCTAGACAAAGTCTCACTCTGTTGCCCTGAGTAGAATGCTGGCAAGAACCTCCAGCAACCTCAAACTCTCGGGCTTGAGCAATCCTCTTCCCTCAGCCTCCCAAGTAGCTGGGACTACACACAGGTGCCACCACACCCAGCTAGTTTTTCTATCGTTAGTAGAGAGAGGGGCTCACTCTTGCTCAGGCTGGTCTTGAATTCCTAAGCTGAAGCAATCCTCCTGGCTTGGCCTTCCAGAGTGCTAGCATTACAAGTGTGAGCCACTGCAGCTGGCCTGTTTGCTTTCTTCCTTTATTATTATTTTTATTTCTAAAGTTTTGTTTTCTTAAGCCTCAGATTATTTGACCTCTTTCGGATGTGCTTTTCACTGCAATTATTCCTTCCTTTTTGCCTGAGATGAAATCCTGGCTTCATTCCTTATTTTCAGTGTGTTTTTAGAGAAGTCATGTAACCACTCTGTGCCTCAGTCTCCTCCTTTGTAAAACGGAGACAATAAGAACCGATCTCAGGAGTTATTGCGCAGGATCAAAAGACTAGTATGTAAAATGTGTATGTACCAACGGCAGCAAGCAGGCAGTTTCAATTGCTGAAGCAGACTCAGGACCCCAGATGGTCATACTTGCACATTCATAGTATTTTTCAGTGGAAGGATACAATGTAGAAACAGCATTAAAAAGAAGATATGGGTTAGCACCAGAAACTCCTGCCTTACAGAGGAGTCTGGAGAAGATGGCAGTGAGCTCCCACCATCTTCCCTTGGTAAGAACCCAAGCAGGCTCTGTCTCTCTCAAATTAAGAACATTAACCTGTGCATGAAATACCGCAGAAGCGGGGTCACCAACATGGAGTCCTAGCGAGGCTTCTTATAACCTGCTAGTCACTGAGGCACATTTTTGCTACTTAGCATCTCAACAGCGAAGCCCTTTTGGGTTGTGATAAAATGTGATGATGTATCTCTCCAAGATTAGGTACAGATCATCTATCTCTCTTACCGATAAACAATGCTAACAAGCCGGTACCCACTGGCCCTGAAAGCCTCAGAGTCATAGTTGCAAAGCAAGCCTATTAGTCAGTGTGCTCATGCCTTGGGCAGGAGTTAGTATCGCGCAGCCACATTTCTTAATTTCAGTAAAACAAGTTGGGTCAATCCCGGGCTTGCCATAATTCACTCTCACAGCAAAGACCAGCACAGGGTAAGCCCTTACCAAATATTAGCTATTATTATGATTATTGTGATTGATATCATTAGCTTACTATCAAGTTCACCTACATGAAACTGCTATTTTAGTAAATAAGAAATGTCTGGATATCAGGAATATCATAGGTTCAACCTTACGTGTTAAGTCACGGTGAACAGTGCCCTGAGAGTCTTGTTTTCTTTATTGTCCTGTCTCATCAGAAGGGATCTTCTTGTGCCCACTCAATACAACTCCTGTTGGGCTTTAAACTGAGAATACTTTTTTCCTTGTGAAGTTTCCAGGAGTACCTAACTACAACTTTCCCATAACAATGATCTTGGAAAACAGAATGAACAACTACCTACGTGCAAATGTATGCACAAAATAAAAAACAATGAAAGCTCTTAGAGATTACCCAGAAACCTGGCTTTACAGATGAAGAACCCAAGGTCCAAGGAGGTTAAATGAGTATCACAAAGTGTTCTACCCAAGGGAATTATCAACGCATTCTTGAATCTAGCTGTGGAGTTTATTTCAGGACTGCACACTGCTGTGTAGAGTAGGATCCTGCTGTGATTAGTTGACAGGCTGCAGGGTTCAGGCTGTACCTGGTAGAGGCTCACTCACAGGATAATTTTTATGTACTAAGAATGGAGTTGTACTGGTTCAATTGAGCTATAGAAAGGTTTAGGGACATAGTCCACATGCCTTCAGGAAGATGGTGCTGGGAGGGAGAAAGGAAGCTGGACTCTCAATCCCATTATTGCCTTTTAATTAAATCTGGTGTCATAGAAAGAGTGATGCCTTAGAGGTCAGACAATTTGGGATTCAAGTTTTCTTATTGAATCTCTGCAATTTAGAAAGTCTGTTGGCTTCTCTATCCTCATTTTGCTTATCTGTAAACCACACGTAGTAACGTCTACCTTGTAGAGTTGTTTCGAGGGTGAGCCTGGTCTCTCGCACACTGCGACCTTTCAATACATAATTGTTACTATAATTATTTAGATGTCTTGACTCATTGGCCACATTTCAGAGCGACCTTAAGTAATGGCAAGACATGATAAGAAATGCTCACCGCTGGGACTTGTTCTTGGTCAGCATAGGACAAGAGCTCCGTGTGCAAATTTAACCCAGATATGCATTACTGGGGGTGGGGGTGAGGGGCATGTAAACAAAAAAAATTGAACTGAACCCAAAAAACCCACCCCTATAATGAATCAAATAAAAGAATGCTCCTAATTTTAGAGCTCTTTTTGGTTCTTTGTATGGCCAGGGATGGGGACAGGGAGTGAGTGACTCTTACTATTTTAAAATGGTTTTGAATGTGCAAATGTCAGCCTGCAAACAAATTTGGACTCAGAAGGGATGCTAGTGGAGGGAGGTAGTTGGAGTGCCAGTGCTTTATATGACAAAATAGAAAGTTTGGGGCTGTGGTGGAACATCTGGGAAGAAAGAGGAGAATGACTAACATAGCAGAGAGCTGTGGCCAGGGAGAAACATCTTTGGCAGAGAACAGCCTCTTGGTTCTGGGAAACAGTTGTTTCTGTTCTATGATGCAAATATATCCTTCTATCCCACCCCTCTAATCTGCAGTATGTTTTTGGGGGAAAAAGGCAGCAAGGCAATTTCCACTGCAGTAGCCAGGAGCTATAAGAGAAGGCCAGACTTTGCTGTGACACGATCTGGGAACTGAGGTGAAGCAAATTACTTTATCCCAACGGGGACTAGAGAGCAAACAGCAACCATCTAAAGTAAATGCATATTCCCTGTCTTCCAACTTTAGCAATGTTTTAAATGACTGCGATTTTAAATATTCACTAGAAATGGCTCAAGAGGTATTTCTTTCAAGGATAGTGCTTGCAGAATTCTACTTTCAAAGTTAAAATCAGAAGAGGGGGAAAGGTGGTATTTCTCGCTCTTCTTAGCTCTGGTTTGCTTACACAGAGGTCTGAACCGTGCTGAGAAGTATCCCCAGGCTGCAGCCAGGGTCCCCGGGCCTTCTGGAAGGCAACAATGGCCAGGCTCCAAAGCCTGCTCTTCTCTCTCATCCCCGTGGGGAAATTGCATCCTTGCATAATCACTCTGCTATTGTTCATGTATTATTACTGAAAAAAAATGGAAACATGTTATTTTCAGTTTAAATGTTTACAGCTTTTCTGTATCTATAAAAGTCAAAAATGTTTATTGTAGAAAACTCGAAAAAGACAAAGAATAAAAACAAAAATATTCCAATATTATTTAGAAATGATCACTTTTAACTTTTTGGCACCTACTTGCCCACCTGTGTATAGAAATTGTATGTACTTTTTATAAAAAATAAGAGTCATGTTACATTTCTTACTCTAAAACCTTGTTTTCATACCTTATTAGGTATAAACTTTTAATTGAATCATTAGTTTTTAAGGATTTCAGTCTATACACTAACATTTTATTGTTATTTGACATTTGCAAATAAAGCTGTTAGGTTAAAAAAGATGAAACAGTCATCTATGTTTTAAAAATGGGTATACACATATAAACTAGTCAATATTTTCTGACTATCAAAAATTCTCTCTAGCTTAGGAAACAGAAAGCATCATTTTTTAAAACAAGAATTTCTTAGCAGTTTTATCTAAAGATTGGCCTTTATAGGATGTGAATGTGTTAAGATTTGATTCATAAGAACATTTGCATTGACCTTTTGCTCAGTTTGCTTTGAAAATGTACAAGATATGATGGGTCTAAGCACCAGTAAATGCTTTTAATAAAAAATAAATTTCATTTGTCCTGGGGAAAAGAGGTCATATTCTTTATTTGAACAATATCAGGTAGCTATAAGTACAAAAGGAAATCAGAGGGAAGTCACTGATTAAAAAGTACTTAACTTCTCTTCTCATTATTTAAACGTACAGTTTACATGGAGAGACCCCTCTCTCTTTGATGAAAGGCTGTTCTAAGACTGTCACGTGTATTCTTTGTTGAAAATTACTCACTTTTGTACAATGATACACATCTTGAAACACATGATCAAACATCCAGCTTTTTGGATTCTCATCAAAAGCCTGTGAGTTTGGCAGGACCAGTGTTAATGTTACATTTTACAGAGGAGTTTATAAGTCAACTTGTGAGATTTCCCCCAGTGATCTTGCCTTTGTAATGTGTGCCCATGTGTAACCCCCTTCCCTGGCATGTGGATTAGACCTGTGACTTGCTCCTAATCAATAGAATACAGCAAAGGTGATGGGATGGCCCTCTTATGATTAGATTTAAAAAGAAAATGCTTTTTATTTTATGAGCAGATTCTCTCTATTGTTTTCTCAGCTTGTATTCTTGGGGGAAGCAAGCTGTCATTTGGAGAGGCCCACATGACAAGGGACTGAATCCTCCCAACAACCATGTGAGCTTAGAAGTGGCACCTTCCCCAGAGAAATCTTGAGATGACTAGAGCCCAGACAAATCCTAGATTACAGCTTCCGAGAGAGGCTGAAGTACAGAAAGCAGCTAAGCCATGGCCAGATTCCTGACCCACAGAAACCACAAGATAGTAAATATGTAATTTTGTGGCAATGTGTTATGCAGCAACAGATAACTGATACCAGAGATAAACTGAGGCTGAGTATAAGTAGTCTATGGAGATTTGAAAGGATGGCTACAAATTCTTTGACACTCCTGTCTTCCAGAGGTGAGTTCTACATCTCATTTACTTGTACCTAGGCAGGGATATTATTGCTCCCACCACAGGGTATCCTGGAAATGAGGTTTCCAAGATTCAGTTGTAGAAGAGCATGCACTTATTCACTTTGCAAATATTCCCTTTTGAAGCCCTAAGCTGCTGTATGGAATGTTCAGCTATCCTGATGTGGCCATGCTGTGAGGAAGCTCAGCCCACTCGAGGAAGCCTCACGTAAGCATGCCAATCCACAGCTCAGCTGAGCCTACTCACCCCAGACCAGGCCACCAACAGGTAAGGAAAGAAGTCTTCAGATGATTTCAGCCCCAGCCACTCAAGTTTTCCCAGGCAAGACTCCAAATATTCTGGAGCAGAGACAAGCCATTCTTCTGTACACTAATTCCTAATTCCTGGGATTTCTGAGCACAGTGAAATAGCTGCTGTTTTACTCTTCTGGTTTTGGGGGTGGATTTTACACTGTGACAGGCAGCTGGACCACTGCCCAATGTTGTGCAACTTGTGAAAAGTGTTGGAGTTTGGATCCAAGTTTTCTGAGTCTTACTTCAGCACTGTTTCCACCACACAGATGTTGCCTTTTTATCTAGGGTGTTCATGTTTCTTTCTGCTTGTTTTGAGAGAATCTCTACTGCAGCAGTGATCAATGTTGGCAACAGACCAGAATCACTGGGAAGCATTAAAAATACTAATGTCTGGGTCCTGTCCCCAGAGATGATGACTATTTGGTCTGGAGTATAGCCTAAGTATCAGGATTTTTACAAAATTTCCTAAATGGTTTGACATACAGCCATGTTTGAGAACCATTGCCCTATACTAACATACTCATACTCACGCTTTCATGAGTAAGGAAAGATCATACCTGGCAATGACCAAATCAATTCTTTTTTGTTAAATTTTGGATTAATATTAAGGTACACATGATTAGGTTATATTGTTTGTATTTGTTGGGTAAAGACCAAATTGTAGTTGAGTCCTTCAACAAGGGGGTGTGACTTATAACTTTGTACCTGTTAGGGGGTACAATGCCCCTCCTTCCTGTTTTTTGAATTTAATTGTGTTTTTCTCTCATGTGGGCCTGTGGTTATTCCTCTACTAGTTTCAATTTAATACTGAGTACATAGGATGTTTGCTTTTATATTCTTGAGATACTTTACTTAGGATAATGTTCTCCAAATCTATCCAGGTAAATACAAAAGTTGCAAAGCCTCCATCTTTTTATGGCTGAGTAGTATTCCATGGTGTACATATAATGCAATTTATTAATCTATGGGCTGATGGACATTTGGGTTGTTTCTGCATTTTGCAACTGTGAATTGAACTGCTATAAACATTTGGGTGCAAATGTCCTTATGGAAAAATGATTTTCAAATCAATTCTGAATGATCTGTGACCTTTAGGGTCATTTGTAAGTATTTAGAGCCATAAAAATTAAAATTCTTTAATATTGAAGATGTACTAAATTCTGTAAATTATAATCCGACAAAGATATAAACAGTGGTGTGGGCTCATAGGAGGATCAGTTGATTTGTTTTAAACAAGAAGGTTTAAAACCATGTGACTTGAAGGAGAAATTAACTAGGCCATGCTTTCCCACCCCTCTGCAGTACCTGCATATACACAGAATTTATTCCTTGTGAAAGCGACATATTAAAAGCAATAAAATTGTTCTTGTTTCCAGTGATGAAAGAAAAACATTGAAAATATGTAATCAAACAAGGTAAATTGTCAAATAGTGGGAAAAAATGTCTTCCTGGTCTTAGTAGTTTAACTAACATGTTTTGAGCAGAAGAAAGGTGGTATTATCGTAGAAACCCCATCTCCATTTGATCAAATAACATAATGACCATTTAAAATATATGTGTGTGCAAGTGTGTGCATTTCTAAGCTCAGACTTTATATTTTATGTAGTATAAACACACAGGAAGTAGGTTTGAAACTGAAGAAAATGTTACTGCATTAGCTGAGACGCGCCTCCCTAGATCATGGAACTGCGTAGCTGCTCATGGAAACAACCCTCAGAAATGGCAGGATCCCTGTTCCGTGGATACCACCTACGTGACTATGGAACATGCTCATTCCGTCTTTATCCTCTTTCAACTCCGCGGGTCTGCGTGTGTCTCATTGACTAGCTGCCTGTTAAATCAGAATATGTCGTTCACTCAGGAGTGTCCCACCTGAGGTGTCGCATGCTGACTGTTTGAGGACTGTTTTACTTGTCTATGGTGTTGGATATTTGAAAAGTATGCATGGACCTTTCTTTCATGCTTATCAGCTATTGTTAGTGCTCGTGTATTTCATGTGTGGCCCAAGACAATTCTTATTCTTCCAATTTGCAGCAGAGGAAAAAGGTTGGATATCCCTGAATGTATTCTCTAGCTGTTAGCCTTAAATTGTATCCAAGAATCATGCTACTTTGTCAACTTTAAACTTTCACTTCTTTTTTAGGCATTTAAGAAAAACACTGAGTTTTTTATTTCCTACTTCAGAAGAACTGTATAAATTTACACTGAAGAAATGAGAAACAATGAATCTCAACACCTTGCTTGGGCAAAACTTCATAGAAAATATACTTTTTAAGCTTGTCCTCAAGGAAACCTGCTGGAAACTGTCAGAAGTTTCTAAAACACACACAATACAAAGCCTTAAGAGAGATTATATCATAGTTAGAAAATCAAGAATAAAACTTGAGAAAATTAAACTCTGTTACAATACATGTCAAAAAATGCTTACACGTTTGACAAGTATTTGGTATAAGTAACTTATGCTATGAGTTTGGAAAAGAAAGATATCAGCTGGGTGTGGGGGTTCGCATCTGTGATCCTAGCACTTTGGAAGGCCAAGACAGGGGGATTGTTTGAGGCCAAGAGTTTGATACCAGCTTGGACAACAGCAAGACCTCTCTTTCCACAAAAAAAACAAAAACAAACAAAACTCCCCCAAAACTCACAGGGCGTGGTGGTGCTTAGCTATAGCCCCACCTATTGGGTACTGGGGAGGCTGAGGCAGGAGGATCACTCTGGCACAGGTGTTTGATGCTGCAGTGAGCTATGATCATGCTACTGCTGCTACTCAGGGTGACGGAGCAAGACCCTGCACACACACACCCCCCCCAAAAAAAGAGAGAGAGGGCGGCGCCTGTGGCTCAAAGGAGTAGGGTGCCTGCCCCATATGCTGGAGGTGGTGGGTTCAAATCCACCCCTGGACAAAAAAAAAAAAAAAAACTGCAAAAGAGAGAGAGAGAAAAGATCTCCATGAAATGGAGTGCACTTAAAGTACATGAACTTCAGCATAACGTTGCATTTTGCAGATTTATATATGGGAAAAGGAGCTGCAGAAGCAGTGAGAAAACAATGTCTAGAGCGGAATATATCCTGGGCAGAGCAGAAGAATCATTTGAAAGTGTGTTGGTGGCTTGATACCACCACTTCGGAGTAGATTCATATAATTTGATAATGTATAAACTTGGATGATCCATAAACATCTGCCCCAACATTAACTACAATATTCTGCAGTTGGGGGGCTGCCACTTCCATCTCTGTTCATCAGTTCCTCTTGGGTGAACATGCCGCACGTCTGCATTTCCACAGGGCGAGGAGCATTTGTGAGCAAGCAGGCAGAGGACAGAGAGGGAACCCATTGGCTGTTCCCACTAATGACTCATTGTCTTGCTGTTAGGCAGAGAAGAGATGCTCTCATCTGTTGATGATTTTCAGCTTTCTTTCTACGTTCATTTCCTGTTTCCTGGGCAGTTTCTTTGACAGTTCTGCTGCAGGCAAATTAGAGGGGATATTGTTGTGATAGTCAAAAGCTTTCTGGTTCTCTCTGCTCTGCACTGCACCTCCTTTCATGGCAGTACACAATACGGAAGGTGGAATTGGTCTGCAAGGCGGAATTACCTCATTCTTGGTGACAGGTGAGAAGCTTCATTTGAGTGCAAGACACAAATGCAAGAGGGACTCTACCTAACAAATTCAAATATTGTGACTTGGTGGTTTGTACCTTCACATTAACCCGAAATAAAACAAAAATCATTTCTAAAGCAAGCAAGCTTTCAATACATGAAAAATTTGGAAGAGCACGTTGGCAGGCCAAGGTGAGAGGATTGCTTGAGGCTGAGAGTTTAAGACCAGCTTCAGCAACACAGCAAGACCCCAACTCTACAAAAAATAGAAAAATTAGCAGGGCTATAGTGGTGGTGGGGTGGGTGTAGGGTGGCAAGTGCCTGCAGTCCCAGCTACTCAAGAAGCTGAAACAGGGCAGCGTCTGTGGCTCAGGTGGTTAGGGCACCGGCCCCATATACCGAGGGTGGCGGGTTCAAACCCAGCCCGGCCAAACTGCAACAAAAAAAATAGCTGGGCATTGTGGCGAGTGCCTGTAGGCCAGAGAATCGCCTAAGCCCAGGAGTTGGAGCTTGCTGTGAGCTGTGTGACACCACGGAACTCTACCGAGGGCGATAAAGTGAGACTCTGTCTCTACAAAATAAATAAATAAATAAATAAATAAAATAAAGAAGCTGAACCAGGAGGATTGCTTGAGCCCAGGAGCTTGAGGTTGCAGTGAGATGCGATGAAGCTACTGCATCCTAGTCTGAGTGACTGAGCTGAGAAGGGACACCAAGAAAGGGGTTTCAGGGTGGATGGAAGGAAAACCTGATTTGCTGAACCATAAAGTCCAGAGGGCCCATAAGAATGTGGGTATAAAGTAACCAATGACCAATAGAAAGAGACAATCAGTGATCAATAGACAAGGGCATCGCTGCCTAGAGGGCAGAAAGGCCAGTGAAAAACTTGCAACCAAGTTCACATGGAGAGGGTATTCGTACCCCCAAAGGCATTTGCATCCTCGTCTCTCTCACCTTTTCTCTTCTATGAGAGGGACACACTTTCGTCTCTCTTTGGAATTGCTCTAAACATTCTTTTTTCTTCCTAAATAAATCTCTCTTTGTTACCCTGAAACTTGTGAAGGTTACTTTTGCTTTCTATTCACAGTCTGGCCCGCTCCTGTTTTATTTTCATTTTCCACTCACTTTTGCTTTAGATTACCGTTGTGCCTCAGTTGAACTTTCTAGCTCAGCCATGTAATGGAACCAGGTCAACTGGATTTGGGGAACCGGGACCTCCCAACCCTCAACAGAGAGACCCTATCTCAAATTAAAAAAAAAAAAATTTTTGGAAGAGATGTTGGGGTGCAAGAGAAAGCAACTACTTTGATTATGAGTTTGCTAGAGATGAAACTGCCTTCTACAAATTGATAAAGGGGTACAAGGAAAGAACTGGGGAAAGGGCCCCAAAATTCTGTAAAGGAACAAGTCCAGCTAAAAATAATGATAATTAGCCACAGTCCTGTTTGCCTTCCTGCAGTTGTTACTCAGGAGTCACACAGCTGGCAGTCATAAAGATTCTTAACTTTCTCCATAGATATCATCACATTTGAGAAACCTAGTGGCACTTTGGGAGATACTGTCCAGGCCCTGCATTCCAATGGATTGGCCGACCCTTCCAGACCAGCAGCCCACACTGAGGAACTGACTCAGCTGGTCTTGTGACTCCCATCCAAGAACGTGGCCAGCAAAGAAGACAATTTCTACAGCGCTATGGTTCCACCCTAAATCTAGCGAATTAGCAAACCTAATTGCCTAATCCTTGGCCTGTCAAACTGTCTTCAAAAACTTGCTCTCCTAAATATAGGAGAGGCGGATGTGAGAGCCCTATGAGGGATGAAACTCTCTGCTGTAAACCTTGCTGTCTCCGTGCGTTACTGGCTTCTTCTGGGCAGCAGGCAAATGAATCTGGCAACAACAGTTTAATCTCTTGAGAGCTTTTTTCCCTCTCTTATAGGTTCTGTTTACATGTTCTCGTAACCTGGGAAAGAAATGTGTAGGTCAGTAGACTCCATAGCCATTTACTTAGGGCTGGTTCAGAAAATCCGCTCTGCAGATCTTTATATGATGACAGGGAACTATCACTTTGATGTATTGTTGATCAAAAAGGAAATTGCAGAGCCACAAATATAGTATCATTTATCATTTGATAAAGATTGAAAACAAAACTGTATATGTGTATGTTATGTATGTATCTAACATCTATCTATCTAGCATGCATAGAAAAAATCTAGAAGAATGCCCACCTAATTGCTGATATTGGTTAATTTAGGGGGGGAAATTTGGTAGGAGTGGGGTGGAGACAATGAAGAAGGATGGCGTAGTTTACATATTTCAGTAATGTTTGAATTGTTTGCAATTAGTTACCTTTGAGATTTAAAGATGACTCACAAAGATAATAAGTTAATAAATCATAAGCTATGATCTAAAATATAAAAGCCAGTTGCTTAAATTGCAGCATGATGATCTTTTTTAGCAATGATAAATTAACTGCTTTGATCTCATTATGATGTGTTTATAAAAGCTGATGGGAGAAAGAAAGACAAAAGTGTTTGATTGTGACAATATCTTCAATGGCAAATATCTTGTTTCCCGGAACTTGGAAAGAATGAAAGATAAATCATGAAGATGATGGTGCTACAGTACAAAGACCTGAGATTGAACGGTAATATTATTGTAAATATGCATCTGAGGCAACTAAAACCAAAATGACAACAAAAACTATATACTCAGCTCAGTGCCTGTGGCTCAACGAGCTAAGGCGCTAGCCACGTACACCTGAGCTGGCGGGTTCGAATCCAGCCCTGGCCCGCCAAACAACAGTGATGGCTGCAACCAAAAAAAAAAAAAATGGCCGGGCGTTGTGACAGGAGCCTGTAGTCCCAGCTACTTGGGAGGCGGAGGCAAGAGACTCGCTTGAGCCCAGGAATTGGAGGTTGCTGTGAGCTGTGATGCCACAGCACTCTATCCAGGGTGACAGCTTGAGGCTCTGACTCAAAAAAAAAAAAACAACTATATACTCGATTGTATATTGGGTGCATTACTCTCAAGTGTAAATTCAATTTAGCAGACATTTCATGATTACTTGTTATTATGGACCAAAGGATGTCAGTCCTCCCACCAAACCCATATGTTTAAGTTTTTTTTTAAATTTCAGTTTAGTCTGAGGGTACAATTAGGTTACGTTGTTTGCATTTGTTAGGTAAAATCCAAGTTGTAGCTGTGCCTCTCACCCAGGAGGTGTGTGCTATATACCCCTACATTGTGCCTGTGAAATTATACCAATCCCCCTCTTCTTCCCTCTCCTTTCTCTCCTCGACCCTGTCTCCAACTTGAGTTTAGCTGTGTTTTTCTCTTGTGTGGGTGTGTACTTGTTCATTTACTGGGTTCATATTAGTATCGAATACCTTGGATACTTGCTTTTCCATTCTAAGTAGAATGTACTCTAATTCCATCCAGGTTAATACAAAAGATGTCAAGTCTCCATCTTTATGGGTGAATAGTATTCCATATACTATTTATATACATATACCAAAGCTTATTAATCCATTCATGAGTTGATGGCCACTTGGGTTGATTCTTTTACAACTTCACGATCAAGAATTGAGCTGTAATATATGTTGAAGTTTTTACACCCAGTGTGACTCTGTTGGAGACAACTTTTGAAGAAGTCATTAGGGATAAACGAAGAGCCTGGGCAAGGTGGCTCATGCCTGTAATCCTAGCAATCTGGGAGGCCTAGGTGGGTGGATCACTTGAGCTCAGAAGTTTGATACCAGCCTGAGCAAGAGTGAGATTCCCATCACTACTAAAATAGAAAAAATAAGCTGGGTGTAGTGGCAGGCATCTGTAGTCCCAACTACTTGGGAAGCTAAGGCTTGAGAATGGCTTGAGCCTAAGAGTTTGATATTGCTGTGAGCTTTGATGATGCCATAGCACACAGACCCAGGGCAACAGAGTGAGACTCTGTCTTAAAAAAAAAAAAAAAAGAAAAGGATGAATGAGGGCACAAGGGTGGAGCCCTAATCTAATAGGATTAGTGCCTTTATGAGATCAGGAAGTCATAGGAGACATCAGGAGTCATAATGCATAGAGGAAAGGCCACGTGAGATCATAGAGAAAAGATAGCCACGTGCAAGCCAGGAAGAGAGGCCTCTTCAGAACCAACTTTGCTGGCACCTTGATCTTGGACTTCAAGCCTTCAAAACTATGAGAAAATAAATGTCTGTTGGGTAAGCTACCCAGTGCCCAGTAATCATTTAGGGTAGCTTGAGTAGAATAATATACCCAGCATATGCTATGCAAATTGTGCAGGAGTCAAGGGAAGGGTTATAGAAATACACAAGTCGAGGATTCTGCTCCCTAGGGAAAAAGCACAGGAATATGTGTGTGATGAAGAGTATGTCTCTAGAGCTAGACCGCACTTGTGTGACCTTGAACAAGTTACTTAACTTCTCTGAGCATCAGTTTTCAATCTGTAAGATGAGGACAATAACAGGATGCAGGGATGTTAGGAGGATTAAATGTTTACCTTTTTCTTTTTTTCTTTTTTTTTGTAGAGACAGAGTCTCACTTTATCAACCTCAGTAGAGTGCCGTGGTGTCACACAGCTCACAGCAACCTCCAACTCCTGGGCTTAGGCGATTCTCTTGCCTCAGCCTCCCGAGTAGCTGGGACTACAGGCGCCGGCCACAACGCCTGGCTATTTTTCTGTTTTGCAGTTCGTCCAAGACCGGGTTTGAACCTGCCACCTTCGGTATATGTGGCTGGCGCCCTACTCAATGAGCCACAGGCGCCGCCCCCTAAATGTTTACCATTTTTAAAGGACCTAGAACAGTGTCTGGCACACAGTAAATACAATATAAGTATTTGATAAACAAATGGATGAGAGCTTAGTTCATTGCAAAATAGGATATGAAGTAAAAAAAAAGAATAATGTTAGATAATAATGATCGATAATTTACATTTAACATCTATTCCCTTCAAAAATGATAAAGCACATTTCTTTGTGGAAGATCCAAATTATGATGTTACAAAAGAAGACAAAATTAATAATAGTGTGTTAATATTGGTTTATCAATTGTGACAAATGTACCATAATATTGTATGATGTTAACAGTAGGAAAAATTGGGTGTCAATTATTTGAGAACTCTCTGTACCATCTCTGCAATAATTCTGTAAATCTAAAACTATTCTAAACTAAAATTTTAATTTTTAAAAAAAGAAGATAATTAAGGGCTCGGCACCTGTAGCACAGTGGTTACAGCGCTGGCCACATACACCCAGGCTGGTGGATTCGAACCTGGCCTGGGCAGGCTAAACACTAATGACAACTGCAACAATAAAATAGCTGGGTGTTGTGGCTGGCACCTGTAGTCCCAGTTACTTGGGAGGCTGAGGCAAGAGAATTGCTTAAGCCCAAATATTTGAGGTTGCTTTTTGCTGTGATGCCATGGCACTCTACCAAGAGTGACATAGTGAAGCTCTGTCTCAAAATAATAATAATAATAATTAAGGCCTAGTTATTTACTTTATAGGAATATTGACCATTAAATGATAGAATATAAAAGCCAAGTCAGGGCGGTGTCTGTAGCTCAAAGGAGAAGGGCGCCGGCCCCATATGCCAGAGGTAGGGGGCTCAAACCCAGCCTAACCCAAAGACAGCAAAAAAAAAAAAAAAAAAAAAAAAAGCCAAGTCATAGTGAGCTGGAATTTACCCTTGTCGATTTTAGAAAGGAGGGTCTATTTAAACTTCCTTTAAACACATCTAATTTTCAAGATCAAAGTCAAATAGGAAACAAAGGGGAGCAGAACAAAAGGGCACTAACCTGGAAGATGGGATGCATCATGTTTAATTTCTTGTGGCCTTGGTTGGGGCACATTACAGTAACCGTTCTGGGCCTCTGTTTTCCAATGGTTACTTTAAGCTTCAACATTGTTGATTCTAAACTTTATCACAAAGTAAGGCAGGCCCAGAGAGCAGACTATAACTGATAATTTATCCAGGTCTATAGAAAAAGTACCGTATGAAGTCTGCATGCCAGTTTCTGAGTGTATGTGAGGGGATAGAAGAGGGAGTAGATTGGGAAACAATTACAACGAATGTATTTTTTAAAGACCCAACATTTAGGGCCAGATTTTCATAATACATACTCTTCAACAAGTCAATCAATCAGATTTGGATAAGTGCAACTGTGGACATCCTCTGGTACTAACTGAGATATTTACAGAAAGCCTGCAAGGAGATGATGACATTCTAAATAAACACATGTTACAGGAGATGCTGTTAACAGATAAAAAAAAAATTTTTTTTTTTTGAGACAGAGTTTCACTATGTTGCCCTTGGTAGAGTGCCGTGGCATCACAGCTCACAGCAACCTCAAACTCTTGGGCCTAAGTGATTTTCTTTTTCTTTTCTTTTTTTTTTGAGAAAGACCCTCAAGCTGTCACCCTGGATAGAGCACTGTGGCATAACAGCTCACAGCAACCTCCAATTCCTGGGCTCAAGCGAGGCTCCTGCCTCCGCCTCCCAAGTAGCTGGGACTACAGGAGTCCGCCACAACGCCTGGCCATTTTTTGGTTGCAGCCGTCGTTGTTTGGCGGGCCCGGGCTGGATTCGAACCCACCCGTTCAGGGTACGTGGCTGACGCCTTAGCCTGCTGAGCCACAGGCGCCAAGCCCTAAGTGATTTTCTTGCCTCAGCCTCCCAAGTAGCTGGGACTACAGATGCCCGCCACAATGCCTGGCTATTTTTTGGTTGCAGTTGTCATTGTTGTTTAGCAGGCCCCGGTCGGGCTTGAACCCTCTAGCCTCAGTGTATGTGGCCGGTGCCCTACTCACTGAGCTACAGGCACCGAGCCAACAGATAAAATTTGATGTATAGAAACAGAGAGCTGAAATTTTCCTACAAAGGCAAGAAAGATTATGAATCAAGGCAAGATGTCTTCAAGCCAAAAGGAAAAAAATATATTTTATATAAGTTTACAAATAATGGAGTCTGATGCTCACTGTTGTTGAAAAAATACTTGCAGTGATATGCAGACCTGAATCTGGCAGCCGCCTGTTGAGAAAGCCCTAAAGAATTATGACAAATGTTCAATCAATAACTCTGGGGAGGAACACAACTGCCCCAGAAACCCTTTTCAGGTCTCCTACTAGTCTCATGAACAAAGTGTCATTCATATTGTAATGTTTACTTTACTGTGAAAATTATGGTATTTTCCTTCTGTGAGATACTATCACAACATCTTCAATATTTACTTATAAATAGAAACCCAATGATTCATGGGCTATGAACTTCTTTTTTACCTAAGTAAGTCATAGTCTCATTTTATGAAATCACTAAATAATAAAAACCCCATGTGTCTTCCACACCCTGCACATCATTTGATTTAAGGATTATTTAATGTGCGCTCAAGTTTACTTTTCTTTTAACCATTTTAAACAGCATTGATTGAGACCAAAGTTCAAGAAAATGAACAGCTTCCACATTGGCATTGGTTTTGAGCAGGATGTTTTGAAAAGATTTGTGCTTGAAATACTGAAAACTAATGGCATCCCAATTGTTTTTTTAAAACTATTAAACAACTATCTTTAGGAATAAATACCTCCTCGCCGATTTACATGTAAGCAGAGTAATGTGTTTTCTAGGTGGAATAAAAGAGATTCTCCTCTGTTTATTTTTTATTTGGAAGTATGTTTCATTAAGCAAAGAGCTGGATGGAAATAGTACGTTTTTTATAGTCAATAAAAAACTCTACTGGTAGAAAAACTCCACATGAGGGCAACTTATGCAACAATTTATTTTTGTGTGCTCTCAAGATGTAATACTGTTGCCAACAACTGACCACATGCACCGAAGTTACAAAAAATATATTTAGTTAATATGTATATGTAATCAGCTAAATAAAATTTTGTTCCTCAATTGGACCAATTTCTAATCACTTTATTCTAGTTTAGGGCCACCACATTGCACACTGTCACATTTTATTTGATATATAACTCATTTTAGGTAATGTGAATTGTGCCCTCTGAGTTAAACAGTATTTTCTCTGCTGCAGTTTATAAAAATTACAAAATGAAAAATGTGTATTCTCTGGATGATAGTGATTGGTTCAAGGGAAAGCATGTGATCCCAGCAGGGCCAATGGGAGCTCTTCCATGAGATTTGATGTGTGGATGCAGAGCTGTGACAATGGAAGCCCAGGAAAGTTGGCAGTTATTTCCCCCACTCTATGGAAATCATGCCATGCAAAATCAGATTGAG
>CAUYRH010039325.1:0-29971 GCA_963574655.1 Perodicticus potto
CTGTATGTATATACACATACATGTGTTAAAACAGAGTCTTACCCTATGGCCCAGGCTAGAGTGCCACAGCATCAGCCTAGCTCACAGCAACCTGAAACTTCTGGGTTCAAACAAACCTCCTGAATCAGCCTTCTGACTAGCTGGCACTACAGGTGTCTGCAACGATATTCAGGTAATTTTATCTTCTATTTCTAGTAGACATGGGGTGTTGCTCTTATTCCGACTGGTCTCCAACTCCTGAGCCCAAGACATCCTCTCGTCTTAGCCTCCCAGATTGATAGCATTATAGACATATGGCAGGAGCGCCCAGCCAGAGACAATATATTTTGAGGCAAAACATATCTTATTTTGTAAAATATGCTTTAAGTCAAAGTGGTTACAAAAGGTAAAGAGTATGAAATAATAATATAAGGGTTTATTTGTTAGAAAAGTATAATTCATTGTTGTTATTTTCAATATACATAAAATATATACTGAAAAAAACGTAGATACATATACAACCATCATGTACATGCTCTAACAAAGAGCTATCTGCACACATATTTATTATAGCATTATTCACATAATCCATTTGTTGAAAGAAATCTACATCGGCCTCGAAAATGCCATGAAGGCTATCTTAAACAGTTTGATGAAATCATTTCAGATTGTATATGAAACTAGCACATTATACCCGTTGATCACACTAATGTACGCAGCTATGATTTAATTTAAAAAAAAAAGTCAGGGAACCCAAATGGAGTCCAGAAGTCTCAAACCAAAGAAAGCCTACAGACAAATATTAGGGTTCAGGAAAGCCAAGGTGGACAAACTTCACAGTACAGAGTACCACTGAAGTGAAAGATACCAGGAAACAGGGTTCTGTAGATTTGTATAGAGATCACCTTGATTCCTTAGAATTGCAATTTGCAATTTGCAATTGCTTAAGATAAAATTTCATGAGGCAGAAAGAACAACTGGTACAGAAAGAACAATAATTAAGAAACTAGAAGTCAGATAATTCTAGGAAATGCACACATGACCAGAGCTCCCATTAGCCAGCATGAAATGATCCCAGTCAGGACATGAAACTTTCAGTAAAGACCTCAGAAGGATGAAGACTTAATAGTAGGGGTGAACCAACGCTGAACCAAATCCCACTGTGCATGTACCTTCAGAGATGAACAGCAAGCCTCAAAAACATCACATTTAAATGGCAGCAAATTAACTGCTGGCCATAATGAAAGACTAACATTGAATATCATAAAATTTACTACTGGACAATGTAAAATACATAATGTCAAGCATCTAGCCATGTATACATGGCTTATTAGAAAGGCACAGTGAACCTTGAATTGCTCCCACATGCCCTGGTGGCCTGAAAGGCTGGGTGCATTTGGAGGGTTGTCTGCATGATCAGGAGACAGTAGCTACCAGACACTTCTGATTTTAAAACTTCTGGTTCTCTTTTTCTTTTAATAATTCTAGCAAGGTCACAGGATAAAAGGTTAATTACTGTTAACAACTGTTACCCCATATACCAGCAATTAATATGTAAGCTACATTTACATTTCCAAAAAATAAATCACTTATGTTTAAGTCTAACAAAATATGTATAGAATCTATATATTTAAAATTACAAAACATTGAAAAAGGAAATCAAAGAAAATCTAAATAAATGAAAAATACTCTATGTATATTGACTAGACAAGTCAATAGTGTTATAATTTCAGTGTGAGATATAGTTTGTATTCCCCTGATATAGATGCAAAAATTCTCAAAATGTTAGCAACACAAAGTAACCAACATATGAAAAGAATTATACAACATGACCATGTGAGATTAATTCCACAAATGTCAGATTGGCCTAATACAATATACTATATTAATATAACAAAGGACAAACACACATAATTATCTCAATACACACAAAAAAAATTGAAAAAATTTAATACTCATTCAGAAATGAAACTAGGAACCTAAAAGATCTTCCTCTACCTGATAAAAAGCACTTATAGAAAAACTACAGCCAATATTATATTTATGGGTAAAAGATGGAATGCTTTCTCCTAAGATCAAAAACTTGTTCACTCCCATAATGTCTATTCAACTTTAAACTGAGGTTTTAGATAATGTAATAAAGTGATATAAATAAGTTAAAGGAATACATTTCAGAAAGGAGAAAGAAAACTATATTTATAAGCCACAATGATCCTACACGTAGAAAATACTAAGGAATCCACTTAAACACACAGTTAGAACTAATAAATAAATGCTCACCAAGGTCACAGGGGATAAGATAAACATAGAAATGTCAATGAGATTTCTACATATCATCAACGATCAACCCACATATGAAATTAAAATAATTCCATTCCCAAAACCTAAAAAATAAAAAAAATTACTTAGGATTAAATTTAGTAAAAGAAGTACAAGTCTACAGACTGAAAACCACTAAACATTAATGAGAGAAAAGAGAGAAGATGCACATAAATAATGGAGGAACAGTCTATGTTCATGTTCAATACTGTTAAAATGAAAATTCTCCTGAAGTTAATACATAGGTTCAAATTTTTTTCAATTAAAAAAAAAAGATGTTTTGGAGTTTGGAGGGAGATTTTTATATTTTTTGCAGAAATTGTCAGGCTTTTCTACAACTTATATTGAAATGCAAAAGATGCAAAATTGTTAAAAATCATTTTGAAAAAAGAGTAACAAAGTTGAAAGACTTATACTTCCTTTTCCAAACTTGCTTTAAGTATACAGCATTTAGATTAATGTTGCACTTGCAAAAAAATAGATAGATAACGAAACAGAATTGGAATAGCAGAATTAAACCCTTATATTTTTGTTAATTTGCCTTCAATGAAGGTACCAAGGCAATTCAAGGAGGGGGAAGCAGTCTTTCCAACAGTGAAGAGATGATGATTGGGTACCCACATGTAAAAAGATGAATTTAGACCTTTACCTCATTCTGTATGTAAAATTAACTCAAAATGAATAACATACATAAATATGAGAACTGAAATTATCAAACTTCTAGAAGAATATATAAATGAAAGATCCTCATGAACTTGAAATCTGATCCCCAGTATTGGAGGTGGGGCCTAGTCAGAGATGTCGGGGTCATGGTGGTGGATTAATCCTTGTGAACAGATTAATGGCCTCCTCCTGGGGTGAATGAGTTCTCACTCTGTTAGTTCCCAGACACCTCTGTACCTCCCTCTCTCTCCTCCCCTCTCACCCCGTGATTTCTGGATAGACCTTTGCCTTCTGTCATGAGCGGAACCTCAGGCCTTTACCAGATACAGATGTCCAATCTTAGACTCTCCTACCATCAGAAATGTGAGCCAAATAAACCTTTTCTTACCCAATCTGTTTTGTTTTTTTTTTTTTTATAGCAACAGTAAATGAACTAAGGCAACATTCTTAGGTAGAAAAACAGTGTTGGAATAAAATGTCAATATTGTCTCAAACAATCATTGACTATAGGGCTTAGGAGCAAAGTTTAAAGCTCTCAAAAATTCTAAACCCCTATGTTCCTGTAGGTAGCTGAAAGTCTTTATATTTGTCATTTTAAAATTCTAAAGGCAACTAGCATGTGTGCTGTGCTTCCCGGCGGCAGATATAAACAGATGTACTGGAGGCCACTGGAGCAAAGAGCTAGAGCTGACCTGGCCACAGTAACCAGTCTATCAACAAGGGTCAGTTCTCACTGCGGCTGACCTTTACACTGAGCACTCTAGCATTGCTGTTGCGTTATAACACAGGGCTATATTGGTGTTTTTAGTACTTATATTGGAGTACTATTAATGTAATTATTATGGTTTTAAAAGCAGCAAAAATGTGTTAATAGACATAAACAATCTAATGGAATGATCTCTTTTGGTTAAAAAAAAAATACTTCTGGATACACAAATTCCACATAAAACATGGTCCAAGGAAAATAATGAGGAAAGTAGAACAGTGTGAGTAGTATATAAACAGCTTTGCTAATAAATACCTATGTATTTTGGTAAGCCACAATTTTCTAGTCTGTAAAATGGGAACACTGTTACTATCCACAGAATTCATTGAAAATAGTTGGCATATAATAAACTCACCAAAAGTATTGATTGGAATGTTTAGAAGGCAAAGATTTAGGTTTAATCTTAATTTTTCTCATGGAAAAGTGAAGCTACTCATGTCTACATAATCAAGTTATTTGATTTCCTTTTTTCTTTTGAGGAGCAATTGGCAAAATGCTGTCAGAAGAACTTTATTAATAATAAGTATTTTAATTGCATTTGTAAGGATTAAAGTTCTAGGTGTCTGATGAAATATTACGCTCAACCGAAATACTAGGCTCACTTTCTTTTTCATCACTACCTCCAAATCACTGCCAGTGCTATCTCTGTTACTCTCCTTGCAGAGAGGAGGTGTCATATTCCTTTTAACCCAGGCACAGAAGTCTCAGAAGTATTCATACACTGCAAGGTCAGCATGGAGGAAGAAGGAAGCAGTAACAGCATGTATGTCAGGGGATTTGCCTTGAATTAAATATTGCCCACACTTTGCACTGTGTCTATATCTAATAATACCATTAAAATGATTTGGAGATGCAATGGGAAAAATAAAAAATTTCTTTCGCTTGTTCCTTTGTTTACTCAAAATTATTTTTTAAATTGCCTATCATGTTGTACATTTAGTTACCTACTAAATATGCATTTTGGAGTCAGAGGAGCACAGTCTATGCCCTTACAGATTTAATAAACATAATTAAAACATAAAACAAAAAGTTATATGCATTGTTTAGGATGGGATAGATTATGCTATATAATGAGCACCCCTCCAAATCTCACTGACTTCATACCAGCAAAGTTTTCATCCCACTCATCCAAATTGCTCAGTGCAGCTCTGTAAGAAGGGTCTGCACATCTTTGTCATTCATAGACTAAGATTGGCAGGGGCTATATCTCAGCACGTGCTCCCTATAATCTCTCCAACAATAAGTAATGACTGTGGCAAATCCCACAGTGGGCTTACAAGTTTCTGTTCATAGTGGCTCATATCTCTTCTGCTTATGCTTCATTGTACAAAGAAAATCACATGGCTATATCTAAATTCAAGAAAGATAAGGAAGTATAGCTTCAGAATGTGCTTAGATTGAAGAAAGTCAAAAATACTCAGATATTAGTTCTAATGATTACAACATAAAGTTTCGAGTGAAGAGGGTCTAAAGATACAAACAACAGCTGCAGGAAGGGGGAGGAATTCTCTGCATGGTGGTGTCTAGAGATTCTCCTAAGTTGGCACCTAAGAAGGCAAAAATTCAGACCACCACGACCAAAAGAAATAATTCCTATCAAAATAAACATGATTGACAAATCTAATGCTGGAAATAGTTAGATAATTATAAGGAACAGAAAAGAGATTAGTATGGTTGAAGTATGTAGGATGAAATAGGAACTAGTAGGAAGGGCTTGGATGAGATGTCCTAGGGCTTCTGATGCCAACATTAGAACATGAAGCAAAGAGGGCTTTAGCTAGGGAGTTGCAGCATCTGTTCTATGGTCATTGTGTAGAATAGAATGGTGCAGGCTCAGTTTTTGGTTGGGTGGCTGAATGAAAATTTAAGTTTGGCTTAATAGTTACTTTAAGAAAGTTGTGAGACATTTAAGTGTAGATCAAGCAGGAAGTTGCATATTCAAAACTGGAATCCATAAAAGATTTCCTGACTGACTGTTTATAATTGGGAGTTATCCCTTACATGTTGGGTAATTAAAGTCAAGAAAATCGATATCTCACATAGAAAGTAGTCTAAGAAAGAAAAGAGGAAAATTATATCAGTAAGATGGGAATCTTTGTAGAAAGTCCACCCCAGGCCCATTTCATGGAAACCATTGAGTGTTCTAGGAAGGCTAAACCAGGTGTAGTGAATTGAGAACCAAGAAAGGGCTGTTGATGGCAGCAATAGGCACTTGGAACTAGGTGGCCTCTGTTTCAGTGAGGATGCCACGTGAGAGAAACTGACTGCCACAATAATGCCACAGGGGACACAATTGATAGGAAGGCTTACGTTCTTAACTGGATTCTCCATAAACCTGAGATGCACTTGTCTCACCTTTCCCTGGCCCAGAAACAACTAAAAGGTGGGGATTAAGTTTTGGTGCTCACTTTATATCTTCCCCAGATTGGGAAACAATGGAATGGCAGCAATACAGTTCTGGGGCAAAATTTAAGCTTTGGTGCTCATTATAAGTCTTCCCTAGATCAAGAAACAATGACAAGGACAAGATAGTTACAGAACAATGTTTTAGGTCTAGTGCTCTGTATAACTCATCTGGATAAGCCTTCATTTACATTCCATTCCCTAGAAGTAAAGGTCTACCAATACCAAAGAACATTCACAAAACCTGGAAAAGTGGCTGTCTTCTCAAATGTGCCATACCACGAAGATTATCAGACCAGGCTGGGCACAGTGGCTCATGCCTATAATTCTAGCACTCTGGGAGGCTGAGGTGAGTGGGTTGCTTAAGCTCAGGAATTTGAGATCAGCCTTAGCAAGAGTGAGACCCTGTCTCTACTGAAAATAGAAAAAAAAAAAAATTAGCTGGGCATGGTAGGGTACACCTGGAGGCTGAGGCATGAGGATTTGACCCCAGGAGTTTGAGGGTGCTGTGAGCTATGACAGGGGCAACAGAGTAAGACTCTGTCTCAAACAAAGAAAAGATTCCTAGACCAGTGGGGAGAGGTAACATCTATTTATTGGTAGTTCCCTCCTCTCACCTCAGCAATTGCAGGTCTTAGAAGCTTCTCTGTGAGTGCTGTTCTTCCAGCTTCGAGGTAGGTTGGCCCAGTGTGAAATGACCATTTCATGAACCAGCAGTAAAAGGCAATGCTCTTTTTTTTTTTAATTTCAGATTATTACAGGTGTGTACACATTTTGGTTACATAATTTGCTTTTGTACATTATAGTCAAAGTTATAAGTGTGCCTTTAACCCAGAATGTGTACCAGGTAGGTGGGAAATAACCCTACCCCTCTAATATCCCAGCTTTGGCTCTAGCTCTGTGAGGAAAAGAAAAGGAAGGTGTTGGGAGTTAGTTTAAAGCACCTAGCTGAGCTCCCTTGATATTGCTAACTCCATAGGATATTTCACACCATGTCACGAGACTGGGGGCTTTTTCAGATGGATGTTAACATGTTTTCTATCAAATATTTTCTAGAGAAGCAAATATATTTTCTGTGTTATCTACAGTTGTGCTTCATATAATTAAGATGTGTGACAACTGTCTATATTTATGTGTTCCAAGAAGACAGTCTGCCAGGCAATGCAAGAAAGAAAATGTCATTTGTTCTAAATTCTGCCCACCCATCCCCTAAATCATCTGCTCCTGGCCCTGTTCAAAAGGTCATTTAGTTCAGAGGAGAACCTGGACATCCAGGAGGAGGCATATGTGGCGGTTTTGTAGTCTGCACTTTCTGCTTTAGCTGGACAAGTTTGCAAAACTTTTCCAATGAATACCAGGCACAAGCATGTTTTGCAGGGACCTCCAGTTACACAAGTGTTTCTCTTGCAGGACAAAGGAACTATCCACACCATAGCAGAGTGCAGAGCATTTGGGTATTTGGGGAGGCCTATTAAGGCTACTTGCTGAAAGCAGCAGGGGTTTGAAGTCAGATCTGTGCCAATTAAATTTATTCCCCCAATTTTCTCTGTAAGACAATTATAGACTTCTCTGCCACCTAGCCTAAGTTTCAGGTCTTTAATTTTCATCATCTATTAAACAGAACTGACTAGTAGTAACTCTACATCCTTATTACCTCAAACAATTTCTACCTTCCTAGAGTAAATAACTAGGTTTAAGCAATTTTAGTGTTCATCTGATCTATTACTGTTACCTGTAAAATAGAATACAAATTACACAACTGCTGCCAAGATGTAGATAAAAATCTATTCTCTATGAACAAGAATTGAACATTGAAGATACCAAGAGTTTGTGAGGACAAGACGGATGAGACTTGCTGAGATGAACATGTTCCAAATGAAGATCAAATTCACTAACTTCTTTCATAGCTCTTGCAGATATTTTCCTCCATACCACACCCACTCAAATAACAATGTTGGCTGGAAGCCAAATTATTTAAGTTAGGCTAATTTTGAGTGAGAGATACGATTTCTGTAACCTATATATGTCTTAGATCCAATATACGTAAATGGGAAACAATGTAAAGTCTTCCAGTTGCCTGTCTCCCATGAGGCTTGTTGGCTTTAGTAATATAATTTCCTTTCAATTTCCTGAAAACCAAATTTGTCTTGTTCTTTAAGCTACTTTAGCATCCAAAAACAATGCAAACAATTAATTGAAATCCTAGTGCTAGAGCCACTTTCATTTTACCTGAGCAAACCTGCATGTCTTGGGGGGTGTGGGGGATTCCATGAAAGGAGTGAAGTTTATTATTACAAGGCTTCTCTTTTTTTCATCTTCCCATAGTTGACAGTTCCCAGCCAATGCCTTGAAAATATGCTATTATTCTAACTCAATTATGAAAAAATAGGCTAGAATTATATCTCATCCCTATAAAATCTAAATCACCAAGTAGCAAATGTCAGTAGTCAGTCACATACCAATAGAAAAAGGAGACTGCTTTTGGCCTCCCAAAATACCCCAAAGCAATCATTTGACTGCTAAGCAACAAGTATTATTTCTAGTTTGCTTTCTAACCCACTAGTGAAATTCAAGCAAGGTAAAAGGAGTACCCTATCAAGCAAGGCAGAATACTTAAGAGTCATTTAGAGTCCATGCTCATATGACCGTCTCTAAGTTGGAAACAAATTCAACCGGCCATACGTCTCTTATTAGCTACCACATGAGCTGTATTTAACTCACACTAGTCTTGAGCCGGGGCCCTTCTGAAGCACATCTAACTCAATGTCTTGACCTATCTTGACCTGATAAAATCCTGTGGCTCCAAGGAAAAAAAAGTTTGTTTCTAGTGTGACAGTCAATGTGTTAAATTTTCATCTATGTCATCTAAAATTTACCTATTTGAATTGACCAATGTTCTACAGGGAAGTATTGCCAAAATTGGAGACAAATTGATCACTATTTGCTGTTTTCTAGCCTCAAGTATAAGTCCACATGATGAGCCGCAAGGCTAAAGGCAGGAGAAGTGGAATCCCCTAGCCCTAAAACCTCTTCTCCACATTGTCTAAATATATCACTTTCTCTCTTTTCAGGTGTGAAATTCCACCAAATAAAGATTCATTTGGGTTAACAAGCCCATTTCTAAAGGTAAATAACTCTAAAAGAATTAGTTTAACAATTAAGTCTTTTATGGAGAGTGCACTGGCTGCCTTAGATTACTTCTCTCCTAAACTGTAGTAGAGATAGCCCCAGAGGGATGAGCGCTTTAATAGCAGAGACTTAGAGAAGAGAAGAGCAATTCTGGAATATGCAGAGAGGGGCTTTAGGTAAATATATGCTTGTGTGGGATGTTAAAAAGGGGAAGGAGTGGTTAGAGCAGCCAGAAGGGATGAAGAAAGTGAAGAAGGAAGAGAGTTAAAGAAAGATTATGACTGCCCTAAAAACAAAAGAGACTTTAAAACTTGGTCCTGGACTAGCCCTGCTCCCAATATTCAGTTTAGTATTGCCTCTTGACTATTCAGACATGCATAGTATCTTAGTTTGGGACAACTATAAAAAATACCATAAACCAGGAGGCTTATAAACAACAAAAATTTATTTCTTGTAGTTGAGGAGGCTGGAAGTCTGAGATCATCCTGCTGGCGTGGTTAGTTAATGAGGGCCCTTGTCCAGATTGTAGATAAGCAACTTCTCACCCACCGGACTTTCTCATGGAGGAAAAAGCAAAGGATCTCTGGGTTCCCTTTAATACAGGCACCAACTCAATTCATGAGAGCTCTACTCCAATGACCTAATTACCCCCCAAACACCCACCCCCTAAGCCATCACATGGAGGATTATGACTTCAACATGTGAATGTGGTAAAGGACAGAAACGTTTGGTCCATTACAAGTCGATAGCAGCATAACCGTCTATGCCAAAAGATAGAAGTCAAAAGCAGCCTTACTCTCTCCTTATACCATAGGACACATCATCTCAAAACCCATCAATTATGTAATTTTAAAAAAACTTCATATATTTTTATTCCATTTTTTGATCACAAACCAAAGGGAATAAAAACTTTTTCTGATGTTTTTCAATAGCTTCACTGATTAAAAGGAAAAAAACAAATAGTCAGGTATCGGTTTATGAATATGGGTTGTTAATGCAGGAGTCAAATGTGGGGCATTTCGTTAATTCACTGTCTCATGCAACCATCTTTCCTTGAATATTCTAGGTGCCTGACAGGCGTCCAAAGAAGGAGCACACTGAATATATAGGAGGCTTAGGAAAATCCATTTTTACCAGACTCAAGAGTCCAATGAAGGTATTTTAACTCTATTACTTACTCTGCAGCCCAAATATATTTTGCCAAGAGATTATTTACATTCACAGACTCCAAATACATGATCTGTAAACTGCCTGTGGTGAGAGCTGCTTTAAGAATCACAAACCGAGCTGGAGGGAGCGGCGTGGTGACTCTCAACAGCACAGTGACTCAGTAGGCTGAGAGGGGACTCTAGAGATTTCTGTTTTCGTATCAGCTCTGCCCCTACTGCCTTGCCACATAACCCTGGGCAGTCTTTTAACCTGCTTCAGTTGTACTTTCCTCCCTAGTTTGTTAGTTAATCAACAGCTGTTGGAAGGGAAAACCAGTGTAAATAATTTATAAACAAAAGGTTTTTATAGAGTACGGCGAATAATAAATAGCAAAGCTTTAAACCCTTGATAGCATGAGTAAATCAGCTCCCAAGCACTCACCCTACTCCATCAGAGGCAATCATTTTGCAGTCTTTAACAGACTGCTCACATCTGCTGTCAAGCCAAGACTTCCTAGCCCTGCTCAGTCATAAAATCTGAACATTTTGAAATTGGCACCTGAGTCCAAAACCCCAACCTCACCAAACAGTAAGGTCTGCAATTTATCAACCTTAAGACTTGATTCACCATTCTTGCCTCAGATCACAACTACTAAATTTAGAAACTTTTTTACAATCTCTAACCTTAATTTTACTCTCGCCCTAAGTAACTCTCACCTCTTCTCATTCTAATTTGTACTAAACTCATTAAAAATATCTTAGATCTTGTGTCCTTCCTTTTAGCAGTTGCCTGAACTATAAAAAGAAGTGGTTTGTGGGCAGCGCCTGTGGTTCAAAGGAGTAGAGCACCGGCCCCATATGCCGGAGGTGGTGGGTTCAAACCCAGCCCCAGCCAGAAACTGCACAAAAAAAAAAAAAAAAAAAGAGTGGTTTACATAGTTCTCAGGAAGAGAACACAAAACGGGAATATAAATATAAACATGTCCTAAGCCTCATCCAGGGAAGAGCATGCCCTGGAGAGCCAGTAAGTCTTGTTTAGTGTTTGTGGTTTGTTTAAATTGCTTGAGAACCCTAAGCTCGAGTGTCTTTAAGATGCCAGCCATTTAGATCATACCACTTAGTCTAGTTGGAGAACATATATTGACCAGATCAGCCGACACAAATGTATCAATTTACTTCGATATTAAACATCTCATTATAAATTTATGCACTGTTCTAGTTTGTCATGAGTTCAGTTAGTTTAGCTCATTATCTAGGAGAGATCATGCCTGAAAAACACAAATACTTAAATTTCTAGACATAAATTTTTTTTGGCCCCTACCTCAGACATTTAAAGATTCATAAAGGTATAAAATGATAAAGTTAAATGCTCTATTCAACTACCTTCCTGGGAGTTCCTTCACTCGCAGCTGGGCGCCCAAGATCATTATGTCTTATCTTCAACTTCAATTTCCATGTAATTTTATACTCACACACTTACATATATACACACAAACCAATAATTTTTCTGTTAATTTTCATTGGAGTGCACCAATTACATTGTCTTTGAGTTCATCCTTTTTGAACTCTTTTTTATGACTAGTATTACAATGTTTAAAGCTAAGTCCTGAGTCATTTTAATTTTCAGTGGTTTGGCAAATTTGTGAAAGTCTTGGTTTCTTCACCAGGTCTTAGATGTACCCCAAATTTTAAGCCAAGAATTCCTTGAGGAGCTCATTAACATTTTGTTAAGGAGAAATCAGTGTGATGTTTCCTGCTAACAAGCATAATATACTTCGAATTACTCTTCTTTGTTTCTTAAATCTCCTGTCTTCCAGATTATTGCTTTTGAAACTATCTTTCTTCAAGTCATTATCAGTTAAGTTACATTGCTTTACCTCAGCAGGCATCCTCTTACTGGGCTTTACTTTCTGAGCTACGGATTTTTCTCTGAATCTGCTGCATGCATTGAATTCTTGCTACATACGGTCTCTTGCTAACCCTTTCTCCATAAACATTTTAGTCTTTCGTTATCATTTAGGAATTGTCTTAGAGATTTTTGTGCCAGTATCATTCATCTTTGACTATCTCAGATTTTGCTTTATTTTTAAATACTTCCTTTTCTCCCTCTTCCCTGTTATTTTACGGATCTACTCTCTGTAGTAAGAGGCAGGCATTAAAGTCTGAATTATAATCTTACGTGTAGATAGAAATAGCTACTGGTATCACACCGTGCCTGATTAATTTTCTCTGGGAACACACACACAACAGAGAAAAATACTGGAGAAGTTCCTGAGGGTACCCTCATCCATATAAAGCTTTTAAGGAGATTGTTTTTACTACATTTGAGTAAATGAAGTTCAAGTTCTCTCAAGTTATTTCTTAGTAGATTTCTAATGCAATCTCCATGATGCAAAGCTCCAGCATGAACTTTTCTAGGATAAATCTTTGGTCTTGTGATACAACAGTAATTCAGGTCCTTCCTGGCTTCGGTTTACACACAAAGTGAAACTCTGAGACAGGCATACAAGCTCTTTTCCATCCAGTGTTTTCCTTTCTCTGGGCTCCTTTCCTTTATCTGGAGCTTTGTCTCCCAGAGGCTGCTTACTGGAAAAAGCTACTGGCTCCTAGTTTTCCCAAATGGCCTTATACCATGCACTTGTTGTTCCTTCCATATATAATTCCCTTCCTCCTTCTTCATTCTAAACTTTATTCATTTTTCAAAGCATATTTTGTGTCACGTCCTCTGCTTAAGACTTTCTGGAATTTACAATGACTCTGGTCCTTATCTGTGTTCCATTATACTTTACAGGGACTTTTACCAGCACCCCATAACTCTTTATATTATTCATTTGCTTACATTATGTCTCTCCTTGCAAGTCTCTAAGCTCCTTGAAGGTTCCACATGTGCATGCAAATTATATTTTACTGAATGCATAAGAGTATCTTTAGATAGAGACATACACTGCTCTAAGAAATTTTATTAATATTGTACTAAAAGGCAAATATCATTCCACCAATCCACAAGGATGAAATTGGAATGTGTTCTGAACAATGTAGAATTTTTCTATCTTTTAGCAATCTTCATTCAATCCCTTCAGTGATTAAACGTATTCATTAGTAGGATATCCTCAAGGATTATGAATGCAGTCAAGCAGCAATATCTGTCCAGCGGGTCTAGGTGACTGAGGACGCATTAACCCTTAATAACCCTATGTTCTCACCAGCGAGAAGGGCAACACAGGCAGTCAGTGGACTAGCAGACAGCACAGAACCCCATGGGTGCACACCCTCACACATGTGTGTCTCTACTCTGCCCATTCAGATTGGCTCATGAGCTGACATCAAAGTGCAAAAAGTTAAGGACACCATATTTATCAATTAAATTAAATTATAAAACTGTCTTCACTAGCAAAGAGTTACTTGCCTGGAAAACTACAAGTGAAAAATTTTCAAGTCTCACTCTCTGGACATCTAGATAGAAAGAGGATTAAAAATTAATGTTACTTTTATGCAACTTCCTCAAAATGGTCAAAAGTCATGAAAATTTTGCCCATTTTACATGATCTCACTATCAGTTAAATTCAACTTTGACTAATCTTTTTAAATCCTTTTCTTAACTCCCTTGAAATTACTGCAATAATATTGTCATCTTTGGGAGCGAAGACAGTTGTTTCTATCTTTACGGCCTCAGGGTGAAACATGTATATTATATTCAATATATATTTACTGATTAAATATATAAAATACATTCTTATCAGGTTATATTCCATAAATACAAATAAGTAGTTTTATAGATATTCATGCCTACAGATATATTCTCCATTAAAAACTCTCAGCTGAAAAAGAACCCTCAAAAGGGACAAAGTAAGATAAATAAGAATACACTTTTCTTTTCTACTTTAAATGTCTTTTTAACTATCAGAACTCCATGAGCATTTAGTATGGTTTATGCAGCTTAGATCAGATCATATCCTTCCCCTTGTTGGAATTTTTTTACATTATTTAGGTTTCCTTGAATTCGTGGCATTTTCCTCCATGCAGGTTACTGTGAGAACATTCTTTCTTTCTCTTTCCTTTCTTCCTCATTAAAATCATCGCAGATACCAATTAATAACTTAATTTCCAAAAGTATGTTTCTAACAATTTTAAATTAATTAGTTTGAGAACCCTCAATATAAATAAATTATAGTAAATAAAATAAGGAAATTTTTACCAGTTCCCAAATAGACTATGTCTGATCATTAGGATCTGATACTTCCTGATCCAATGTAAATATGTAAAAGAAATATACGATTTAAAGGATCAGTTATAAAAACAGAGGAATTTAAACATTTCAAAGAAGAAGGAATTGGTGCTTGCAGAGCTGAGAAAAGGACCTGGGGACAAAGGTTAGGGGGAAAGACTGCTGGTTTTTAGAAGATTAAATAACTTGGGAAATTGTCTCTAATGAATTGACATTAGTTCTAACTATAGCACTAAAGCAGAGATTTGTTGTCTGCCCACCACTACCTGGTAAGAAAATGGCATCTTTTCCAAATTTCAAACATCATGCGAGTGCCTTTAATTGGCAGAATCAAACATAGAGGACCCTACTAGCCAGGGATTGTTACCATTGATAGTCAAAGGATCAGAAACAGATATACGACCTTTGTTCTGATCACGTCTGGGAGAGCATTGCCTAATAAACTATCTTTGATTTTTAATGTAGGGATGTGATAGTTTTTTTAATGATTGCAAATTCTATGACATCTCTCCCATTGAGAGGTGTGGTCTGTGTTTTCTGTATCCCCTAGAATCATAGAGTTCTTCTCATGGGTGCTCTGAAAACAAACTGTGACAAAAGTGAAGACACGTGACTTGTGTAGTTGGGCCACAAAGCTCATGGGGCTTCCGCTTGGCTTTCTTGGATCACTTGGTCTCCAGACTCTTCCTCTCAGACCCAGCCACAACATGGAAGGAATATCTCTGTGACAGTCTCAGCGGAGTCAGTTTTAGTCATCCCAGCCCAAGCACCAGACATGTGAGTAATGAAGCTTCCGGAAGACGTTTGTCCCCACCGTTCCACTCATTCCATCTGTATGTAGCTGGAGACCTCCTGGTGCAGAATCAAGCCACCCCTGCAGTATCTTGACTGAATTCCAGATCCACAAAATTGGCAAACATTATAAAATAATTCTTTTTTTTTTTTTTTTTTTTTTTTGCAGTTTTCAGCCAGGGCTGGGTTTGAACCCACCACCTCTAGCATATGGGGCCAGAGCCCTACTCCTTTGAGCCACAGGTGCCGCCTTAAAAAACGATTCTTCTATACTACTAAGTTTGGGGTGGTTTATAATTCAACAATAGTTAGTGAAAAAATAAGAGAGGAAAACAATTGAAGTGGATAGAGACGTAGGAGTTGTAGAATTCATCTTGAGTACACAAATTTGAAACCTGCCCCAATGACATGACAGGTGGGGTTTATGCATAAAGCTATACAATTAAGCTTACAATCATCAGCTATAAACCTGCAGTATTTGTCTCCCTCCATTTTATTCCTCCTCCAGTTTTGTCATCTAAACTCTGGAGCCTGAAACTTCAAAAGGAATGGATTTGGGTCTTCTTCACTTACTCCCATATCATCACCCAAATTACTAGTACTTAGAGGTAATGCAATCTGGGTCTTTAACAAGATACAATTTTCACAGATCCTGCACAAGTTTACCACATTAATTAACTCTCATCCACAAACTCCTAAAGGAAAAGAAAGGAAAAATTTCAATTACAGAATCCATTTGCTTAGGAAACTCAGTTCCTTGTAAGTGGAGCCTATCTTATTTTTCTAAACTTTTCCCTTGCGTTTGGCAATTCATAGTTGTAGCACATTCTTATGACTAAATTTCTCTTCTATTACTGTCTCATTTTACAAATAGATGTTCTCTTTGATTTTTATCTCTTTGTTCCTTTTGCTCTGCTATCAAGAATGACAGTTATAACGAGCTTTTATGTGACATTGTATGTTGTCAAGCACTTCCGGGATTATATCCACTCATTATTCTGTTCTGTACTCATTACCAACACTACCCTTTTCTCTACCTGTTTGAGGGTCCAGTGTATTTAAATTGTAGTTTGGTCTTATAGCAAATGATAGAAGTGCTGGAAGACATAGCCCCTTAGTGCTAGCACTTACTAGCTGATGAAGATATAGGAATATCATGAATAAAATGCTATGTAGCATAATTTTTTTAAATAGAAAAACAAAAGGAAAAAAATATGATACAATTTTGAAACAATAAAAATAGTTTTATAATTTAACTAGGCTCTGCTATAGGACATATTAGGACCTTTGGCTTTATAAATATCACAAGAAGAACTGGGCTTGAGTTCCCCTTTCTCACACACATTTCCAATTTGTGCCAATTTGTATGCTAGGCAGTTTACACTTTTATTTAACTAATTCAGTGCTTCAGTTGCTATTTACAGTATCAGGAACTGATCCAGCAGATCAAAACAAAAGAAAAAATTCAAAACTGTTTTTCCTTTTTTTGAGACAGAGCCTCAAGCTGTCACCCTGGATAGAGTGCTGTGGCATCACAGCAACCTCCAATTCCTGGGCTCAAGCGAGTCTCTTGCCTCTGCCTCCCAACTAGCTGGGACTGCAGGCGCCCACCACAATGCCCGGCCATTTTTTGGTTGCAGCCATCACTGTTGTTTGGCAGGCCCGGGCTGGATTCGAACCCACCAGCTCAGGTGTATGTGGCTGGCGCCTTAGCCTGTTGAGCCACAGGCGCCGAGCCAAAACTGTTTTTCAAGGTAAAGGAAGAGGGCTGGTCCAAAGAAAACAATGACAGAACGGCAGTGCTATAGTTATAGATGATAAATCCATTAAAAGCAGACTCTCAATAAAGTCCTTGACACATTGACCAACTACTGTGTAATAGAAACTATATTAAACCTGAAGATGAAAGATGGTTAAGCCATAGTCTCTGCCTGTAAAGAGTATAGGTACCACAGAGAAGTATGCACAAGGTCAAGTTTAGGCACAAAAACAGAAAAGTCTAGCCCCAGCGGGCAGGTAAATAAGTAAGATAGATACACAATGTATTCAATGACCCAAACAACTCGGCGATAGTTTAGGAAAGAGCCTCATTCTCCAAATTTACACTGGCCAATCTGAAATCAAAACTGATTCTGATCCAAACATGGATAAGTATCAAAAACATTATGTTTAACAAAATAAGAAAGATATAAATGAATGCATATTACATGACTCCATTATAAGACATTAAAGAACAAGCAAAACTAATCCATGGTGAAAGAAATCATAACAGTGATCGCTGCTGCAGAGTATTGACTGGAAAGAAGTGCTAAGGAATTTTCTTGGGTGATGAAATATACTATATCTTTTTTGAGTGTTGGTTACGAAAGAGCATACATTTGTCAAAACCTATGAAATTGTACTCCCAAGACATTCTCAATCTCTTCATCTCTGCTATGCTTGGCTTCTCAGCCTTTCAGTCCTGGGCTCATTACATCAGCCAATTCCTTGAGGGTAAGGACAGCATAGGCTATTTGATTTATCACACTGCATTTCCCTTTTATTCAATGTATGAGCCCCTCAAGTCCTAGAGGACACAACAGCTCAGCAATACCTTCACACAAATTGCTTTCTATTATAATTATCATTTTATTTTACTGTTTCTATTATGTCTTATCAAGATACAAGCTAGTCCATCCCATCCAAAAGTAGAGATCTAAAATAGATTTTTAAAAGTGTTTTGCCAACTGAGAAGCCATATGGAAAAGTTAAAATTGAATCTGTTCTTCACACTATGCACCTATGTGAATATCAAGTGGATCAAAATAAGAAACCAGTTAAGGAGTAGGAAAACACATGGATGAATTCCTTTATAAACACCAGGTAGAAAAATTCTTCCTCTGACTCAAAAGTTAGAAGCGCCCCAAAACAATTTGATAAATTTGACTGTGTAAAACTGTCTTTAAATATATTTACAGTATAAAACATTATCAAAATTAAGAAAAAATGATAAACTTAGAAAAATATTGGCAATCTACATTGCAGAATTTTGATATTACTAATATTTAAAGCACTCCTAATAATCGAACAGAAAATGATCACGTATGCAACATAAAAATTGGCAAGAGGTATGAAGAAAAAGCATCATAAAAGAAACCTAGATATTTCACACAATGAAAAACCTGTTAGAACTAATAAATTCATTAAAGTTAAAGGATAAAAAATCAGCAAACAAAAATCACTATACACCAAGCAATTAAGAAAGTAATCCCATTTATAGTTGCATTAGATGAATAAAATATTTAGAAATAAATTTTTCCTAAGAGGTGAAAGATCTGTACACTGAACATGATAAAACATTGATGAAAGAAATTGAAGACAAAGAAATGAAAGATTCATGTTCATGGATCTGAAGACTAAATATTGCTAACATGCCCATACTACTCAAAGTGATCTACAGATTCAATGCAACCCCTATCAAAATGTCAATGGCATACTTCACAGAAACAGAAAAAACAATCCTAAAATTCATGTGGAACCACAAAAGACCCTAAATAGCTGAAGCAATCTTGAAAAGAGTCATAAAGCTAGAGGTGTCACACATCCTGATTTAAAATTATATTTTAAATCTATAGTAATCAAAATCCAAAAAGTGTGATAGTAACATAAAAACATAAACATAGATAAGATGCAGAAATAAGCCATGCCTAGTCAAATTCACCAGGAATACACAATCGGGAAAGGATAGTCTCTTCAATAGATAACGTGGGTTAAACTGGATATCCACATAATAAATAAATTGGATCCTTAAATTACATAACACACACAAATCAATGCAAAATGAATTAAATATTTAAATATAAGACCTAAACCCATAAATCTCCTAGAAAAATACATGAAGGAAAGCGCTATGACATTGTATTTGGGGGATGTTACACCAAAAGCGCAGGCAAAAAAAGCAAAACTAAACAAGCAGAACTACATCAAACTAAGAGGTTTCTGCATCAATGTGGAAATAAGGCACAAAATGAAAAGACAATCCACAGAATGGGAGAAAATATTTGCAAACCATGAATCTGATAAAGGGTTAATGTTAATGTCTAAAATACATAAAGAACCCATCTAATTTAATAGTAAAAAAAGTAAACAACCTGATTAAAAAATGAGTAAAGTATCAGAATAGACGTTTTTCCAAGAAAGATATACAAATGGTCAATTGGTAATATGAAAAGGTATTCAACATCACTAATCATCAGAGAAACACAAATTGAAATCACACCTGGTAGGACAGCGATCATCAAAATGTTAAAAGATAAGTGTTGGTGAGGATTTGGAGAAAGGGAAACCCTGTATGCTATTGCGGGGAATGTAAATTGCTACAGCCACTTTAGGCTATGAAAAACAGTATAAAGATTCCTCAAAAAATTAAAAATAGAATTACCATAGGATCCAGCAATCCCACAACTGGGTTTATATTTAAAGAAATAACAGAATTATCTCAAACAGAAATCTGTATTTTCATGCTCATTGCAGCATTATCCATAAAATCCAAGGTATGGAAATAACCTAAGTCCATTGGCAGATGAATGAGAAAAGAAAACACACACACACACACACACACAAAATAAAAACCATTATTCAGCTTTTTAACAGAAGGAAATCTTTCCATTTGAAAAACATGGTAGAAAAGGAGAACACTGTGTTAAACAAGCTGTACACAAAAAGCCAAATACTAAATGATCTCACGTAAGTGGCATCTAAAAATGTCAAACTCATAGAAACAGAGCAGAAGGCCAGTTGCCAGCAATGGGGGAATGGAGAGAATGATGTTGGTGTTCAATGAGGGTACAAACTTGCCATTGTAAGATTAGTAAGTTCTGGAAGCCTAAGTTTAGCATGGTGACTATAGTTAATAATGATAATATATTAAATACTTCAACTTTGTCAAGAGAGTAGATCTTAAGTATTCTCACCATAAAAAAGTGAGATGATGAATGTTAATTACCTTGATTGTGGTAATCATTTCACAATGTATATATACATCAAAACAGCTCAGTGCACACCTTGAATATATAGCATTTGTTAATTATACCTCAGTCAAGCTGAAAAAAGATACTTTAGCAACATAATGATGGTATAAGGATAGACTATATTAGAGAAACTCTGAAAAGATATTATTGATATAAATGGAGGTATTTGAATATGCAGTAGGTATTCTACATTGCTAAGAAATTATTGTTCACTTTGTTAGGTATAATGATGACTTTGTGGTTATGTGAGAATCTATGTTTTAAAAATACATACATACAGAAGAGGACATAAATGGCAGAGTATATTTATTGTCAGTGTTAAATACCTTTGCCTCATTACCTCATTTTGAATAAATGAAAATTTTAAAATATTTTAAATTATGTGTTAGTGATTAACATGCAATTTAAAATACGATGAATCATAATTTATGACTTATTTATTTGTACTGACTCATTGCTAGCCAACCTTGAGAGTTCATCATTGTGAATAATTAGCTTATAGGAGACAGGAAATAGGTTTACAACTGACACTTGTTAGGATATGGGGCCTTATTTTCAATATCGTATGCCCATTAAATAATGCACCTTCAATAACTGTGACATTTACCCATGATCTTGCATGATAGAAAACCCTTTGTCCATCTAAGAAAAGGGACAGTGCAGTATGGTCTCTTTAAACCAAGAAGAAATTAGCTGTTTTCAATAGATGGAATCAGAACCCTTAGGATACATGGATTAGTCCCCAAAGATGGTCAAATGTGTTTCTCTGCAGATGGCTGCACAGGATGACACTTCATAGAACATCATTTCTCTGTTAAGCTGCACAGCATCTCTGGTGCTTCAAACATATTGTTTATTTCATCTAGATGAGCAGGTTCTAAAGGTAAGAACTGAACAAGTGCCACTGCTGAGGAAACCGAACAGATGGTCCATCATCTATGATGGTCTACCTTCACTTGATGACAGGCTGCTCCAATCCTAAACAGACCCACTGCCAATTAAAAGTGGGCTTGGCTATGGGATCTCGACTTTTCTGTGACACAGAGTTAACCCATTCATTTTCTCAGACATCTTCTCACTACCCAGTTTCATCATTAGAAGTTTCTAGTGACCAGTTCTGTGATATATTTTCCCATTGATACTTTCTACTGAGTATCTGGATTTCACCCAAAGATCTCACTTCAGTTTCAGGCTGCATTTTATTTTTAGATTCTCTATAGTTTAATTGCTAACAAAGAAACGTGCCCCACGCTTTGTAAGAGAACTTCAAGGCTGTAGATTAAACATAAGAGTATTGTTTGCACTTCCTTCTACCACAAAAAGGGCTTCATTAACCACTCTTTTCAAACAACTTTAGGATGGCAACATTTTAGATGAATTGAAATCATTTACGTTTTACAAAATAGGTAGAAAATATTATGAGTAGGAAGTGTATTTAAACTTTCAAAGCTCAAGATTATGATCTCCAACATTGTTTAAGAAAAACAACCATATGAGTCTGAAGAAAACCATCATGATAAAATGTCCAGTATCAAGTAAGAACCAAGAGTCTACCCTGGGGTCGGGGGTGGGGGGAGTATTTCCTAATAGACGAGGATCCTGGAACCAGGTCATCAGATCATGATAGTTAATAGACAACGTGAGCTATTTAGAGCAAATTTTGAGCTCTGTGGCAAAGAAATGATGCCAAAACTTGCCACATCAGGAGGTAAACTTCAAGGAAATGGTAAATCAGGAGAAGAAAACAGTGGTTTGAACACAGTGGTGAAGAAGTAAGGTATGCATGCAGAATTACACAAGTTCAGCCCTGAAAACAATCTCAGCAAAAGAAGATTCTACCCTTGTATTGCTTTGAAACTTTGATATCTTTTTTACAAAGTTGGGGTGCTTTCCTACCACATTCCAAACTTGTTAGATTATAAACTCTCTGGAGGCAGAGTCCACGTGCGTATTGTTCACCATTCTATTTCTAGAGCCTACCAGAGTGCTTTGTGTCTAGTATGTGAATAAATTTTCTTACATAAGCATGTCTATGACATTGTAGAAATGGAATAAATACATGTTGATTAATCTTCTACACATGATAAAGTTGGATCATTGTTGTGTTTTTCTTTCTTTTTTCAGAAGAAACAGGGAGACTTCTCTCTAGAATTGAGAGCATTGAGACTGGAATTAATTCATAGGGTAACTGAGGCATTGAAACAATTTCAATTTATTAGTGAATAAAAATCTCAAAGGAATCAAGAGGTTTATTTTTATTCTTATAAAGGAATTTAAAATGTTCTGATACTACGTGTTAAAGTATTTGGAACTTGGTATAAACAATTAGATATTTAAACTCCTTTTCCTGTATTTCACAGCAGTTTTCAAAATGATCCCCCCGCCTCCAGATTTGCACATTGCATTTTATCTTCCACCTATCTCCAGCATAACCTTGCTAAAACTCAGATTTTTTCAGGTCACTTAACTCTTCTGTTCCAGAATCCCTTTGTGGTTTATAATTAATGTCTTAGCATGGCAGTAAACATCCTTCACCTTTTATATTCAGCCAAATCCAAACCAGGCATCTTTCCTCACAGATGCCATCCACATATTTACCAATTCTGAACAATTGAACACCTTCTTTTCTTGCTCTTTCTTCTGTTTCATAAATTCCTTTTTTTATTTTCAGCCTGGAAGGATCCAACTCCTCAAAAAATCTAGTTTAAATGCTACCTTCCCTGGGAAGCTTTTCTTGACTCATCTAAATAGAATTAATCACACCTTCTGTGTTCCTATACCTTTAATATAGAGTGTTAACAGATGGGAGTGAAAGCTTTGGAGTCACAAAGATTTCATTTCCAATCCTGGTTCTTCTGCTTCCCATGACCTTGGGCAAAACACTTAAGGTCCCTAAGCCACTTATTTCTCATCTATAAAATGGGTATAAATCAACATAATATAGTTGCCATAAAGATTAACTGTGATCATGCATGCTAAATGTTTAGCATAGGGCTTGACTAGAAGCTCAAAGAAAGATACTGACATTACCTTTATCCTCTTATTATTATTTCACTATTTATCACAATCCAATTGATACCACACATAATGGCATACTTGAGTAATCCACTAGAGTGCGAGTCATTAAAGGCAGTTCTCTCATACTCATATTTTTATCTTCAGTTCCTGACACTCATCCATGGTGTCAAATTAGTGCTTGTTAAATCCACTAGCATTTGAGACAATTATTTCCTGGACTTTACTGAGGAAATGTACCAATATGTCATATCGTTTGAGTTATGTATATGAAATCATGTATGATTTATATTATGTTTAACAACACAAACACATGGGTAATATAAATTGTTTTCTTTGTAGCTTTGCACACAGTAAGCCCTAGAAAGCAGCAGGAAAGAGATAATCTCTTTTTGTCTCCTCTCCGCCCAAAAGTATAAAATTAACTTGACGTCATAAACCTTATAGAAAGTAAAATTATCTTGACTTTATAAACCTTGTAGAAAATACTGTATCATCATGTCTAACCTACATTTCCAACAACATACCTATTAGAGATAGCTTGGAGTGAACTTGCATTGAAACTCCTGAACAATTCGGTTCACTCAATTCAATTGCTATTTAAGTATCTACTATGTCTAGATCTCTGGGAAAGCAGTATGGAACAAGACAACACAGAAAGCTTTCTTTCTAGTCCAATTAAAATAATGACATATGCCCTGCTGAAACAACAACTAAACAATGGCATTAAAGCACCTAAGTTAGCTAAATGGGACAAATACGTGAGATGCCTTTGCATAAGTCTGTCTAGACTAGACCATGTCTGTGCCTCTCGTCCCCAGGAAACAAGCCCCTGCTTTGCCACCAATATAATGCTCAGGCAGTGTCACTAACTGGGCTGTAATTCTTCCATGGTTGCACATTTCTATAGCATACAGCATGGCAAAAGCAAAAAAGCACTTACAGAAAGGCAACCTTGCTTATTTTTTCAACCTTGCTTCTCACACCTTATTCATACCTTTGATATTCCAACCACATGAAAATTGTCTCCATGGATTTCCAGTTTCAATTCCAGCATGCAAAATTCTTTGAAATCATCACTCTTATTCTTACAAGAAAAATCTTGGACAAACTGAAAATCAATTACTTTTTTGAAGCCATCAGAAAACCAAGATTGAAAGACAAATGCCACTGTGAAATCTACAGAAATAGGCTCATCCAGAGAAACACAGCTGAGATCCTCTTATCTGGAGCAGACATCTACTGGCGCAACAACCTGCTAGGAACTTTTAAATAATAATTTTGATGAATTGCTAGAAGCTGAGGATAGACTTCAGCATGAGAAACTCCTGGAGGCTGGCGGCTTGGTGTGTGTGGGTGGGGGGAATAGATTAGGGGACATATTTTCACAGGTTTTAAACATTAAGAAACCCACAGGTTCTCATAGTAAAGATCTGAAAAAAGCCCCTGTTAGCTCTGGCAGGGGAGAGAATGCATAACTATTGTGAAATACCACCCGTAATTTCTCCTAAAGGCCTTTTTCAGGGGAAAATGAATATTCTAGAATTTATTCCTGCTGGGGAAGGGCATTCCTCCCACTAACTTCCTCTAGACCTCCTATTTCATATAGAACAGTGGTTCTCAATCTTCCTAATGCCTCCTAATGCTACGACTCTTTAATACAGTTCCTCATGTTATGGTGACCAACCATAAAATTATTTTTGTTGCTACTTCATAACTGTAATTTTGGTACTGTTATGAGTTGTAATGTAAATATCTGAAATGCAGGATGTATTTTCATTGTTACAAAGGGGTCGTGACCCACAGGTTAAGAACACCAGAGATATAGAAAGTAGAAACACAGACAAGCAGATGAGTAAGGGGGAGGGAAATTATACCAATATAAAAACACTTGTGAAAGTCACAGCCCCAAGGCACAGGCTGTGCACAACAGAGATTTAGTTAGAAGATTATAGAACAATTCAGGGCTCTAGTATTACAATGCACTGTGCCTAAAACAGCAGCAAGACAAACTCCCTGAAGAGTAGTCAAGTGGGAAAACAAAAACATGGATGCTAGAGGAACTTGAAGCTTCTAGTACCAAAAGTTACAGCAAGCATTAAAAACAGCCTAACCTCCCAGCCAGATCACCATAAATCCTCACACTACATGCCTACTTACCTAAGTAAAAATTTAACAATAGACCTCTAAATAACACAAGGTCAAAGAATGAATCTCAAGAGAAAAGTTTAAAAGATTTTGAACTAGATGAAAATAAAAATACACCTTATCACAAATTGTGAGATTTAATAAAAGCATTTCTTAGAGAGAAAATAATAGCATTAAGACATTTATTAGAAGAGAAAAAGGATAATAATCTTCCTTAGGAAACTAGAGAAATTAGTAATCTAAGCATAAAACAAGCAGAAGAAAAGAAATGATAACCATATGTGGAAATCAATGAAATTTAAAATAGGAAAAAATTAGAGAAAAGTAAATAAAAACAAAAGCTGGTTCTTTAAAAATTACAGTATTATTTTAAACCAAGAGAAAAGGGAAAAGAAACAAATTGACAATATCAGAAAGAAAAGAGGATTCATCATTACTGATCCTAATGTATCAAAAGAAAAATAATGGAATACAACTCTATGCCTATAAATTTGATAACTTAGATGAAATGGACCAATTCCTTGACAGACAAAACTGATACAAAGAGAAAAAGATAACTTAAAAACCCAATATCTATTAGAGGAATTAAATCAATAATTAATAAACTTCAGGAAAGCACCAAGCCTAATGGTTTACTGGTAAATGCTGCCAAACATTTAAGGAAGAAATGATATCAATTCTCCATAATCCTTTCCAGCAGAGGGAAGACTTTCTTTCTTATTCCGTATGGCTGGCATTGCTTTAAAACCAAAACCAGATAAAAACATTACTAAACAGAAATATACATACCAATATTTCACATGAACTAGACATAAAATGCTATATAAAATATGAGTAAATTGGCCAGGCACAGTGGCTCATGCCTGTTATCCTCACACCCTGGGAGACTGAAATCGGAGAGTCCCTTGAGCTCAGGAATTCAATACTAGTCTGAGCAAGAGTGAGACCTTGTCTCTACTAAACATAGAAAAATTATCTGGATGTTGTAGTGGGAACCTATAATCTAGCTACTCAGAAGGCTGAAGCAGGGATACCTTGGTCCAGGAGTTTGGGGTTCCTATGAGCTAGGCTGACACCGTGGCACTCTAGCCTGGATCAACAAAGTGAGACTTTGTCTCAAAAAAAAATCAGCAAATTAAACCTAATAATAGATAAAATCCATGTAATAATTTAAGTCCATGATCAAGTAGAATTCATTCCAATTATACAAAGATGATGCAACATTCAAAAATCAATATAGTCCTTTACATCAACAAAATAAAGAAAAATCATATGATCATATCAGCAGATATAAAAGCATTTGACAAAATCCAACAAATATTCATGATTACAGAATAAAAACATATGCTTAGCAGGAACAGTCGAAGAGAACTTTCTCAATTTGATAAGAACACTTGCCTTCACAAAACCTATGATCAATATCATACTTAATGATAGGAAATGAAGTGTTGCTCCCCAAGATCAGAAGCAGGTGTGGATATCCTGTTCCACCTCCTATTCAATATTTTAATGGAAGTCCTAGCTAATGTAATATAATAAGAAAAAAATATTAAAGGATTCATATTGGAAAGAAAGAAATGAAACTGTTATTTGACATGGATTATCTATGTAGAAGATCCAATAAAAATAAATCTGCAAGGAGAAAGGCTAAAATGACCATGTTGTAATGGATTAGGGTAGGAGACATGAGCATGAATTGAATACTGACACAAATGGTTACTCATAGAAGTGTTTATAAATGTGCATATTTACATTAGTTCATGGTTACACACATTTTCTTTCCCTGTAAGCTGACAAGACATAGAGGCCATAACATTCCAGTAACAACAAGCACACCTATACCCAAATCTTGCTTTCAAATACCATTCTTTGATAACAGGAGCCAGGAATTCTTGAAAAATGGCTGACTCTAGGACTCAGGCAGGAAATACACAAGATGAGCCTAGAGCATTCAGTAAGACCAGTAAGTAAGTAAGTAAGTATGCAAACAAACAAACAACACAAGGAGGGATAAGTCAAAGGGACACAGGAATCGACTGAAGAGCTCCTACTGGCCAAAGCTAAAATAATATAAGCAACAAAACTAAGTAGTATTGTATCATAAGCCAAACAATAAAATAAGCTTATCCATGGGTACACAGAAATGATTAGAAAAATAAATAAATGAGAATAACAGACAAATCTCCCAGAAGAGAGAATTCCAGATTACGTAACTATTTCACTCTCAAAGAAGTTGAACATAACTCCCCATTCCTTGAACAGAGGTGTGCATATTGACCTTCTTAAAAAGAGAACAAGGGGGATGAGCCAAAATGGCGGTCTGTAGCCAGCTTTCCACAGAGGTTCCCATCCAGAAGGAGAGTTAAAGGACAGAAACTCAGCAAGAAAGCCTATGGTTTGGATCTGAGCCAAAAGAAAAGGTTGAAGAACACACATCAACCCTGCTGGGGTGACCAGAGACCCCGAGGACACAAACAAAAAGGTACAGAGCACATCACCAAGCAGACAGGAGTCCCCTTCCCCATGAAAGCAGCTCGCAGTAGACTCCATACCTCCATACAAACAAGCAAGCAGAGTTCAGATGTCCTCCCACTCTACCCCATGGGAGAGAACCTCTAAAAACCAGACCTCCTTCCCCTACTAGGGTGCCGTGGCACTATCCCGCCAGGCATAAAACTGCATAAAACTGTCTATATTCTCTACCTACAAGTTTGAGTTCCTGGTATTCCCCTCCACTCTCGGGGGGAATAGAGATCTGGAGGCCTGTCCCTCACAGAGTCCAGACTCTTGGAGATTTTCTCGAGGGGTGTGGAAGGGGTGCGACTGTTACTGATCTGTGCTGATTTTCTGGCTTGGGAGTGGTAAGAGGAAAGTGAGCCAAGAGGAGGCCCAGCTGGAAAGAAAGTCCCCTGAGGCACGAAACAGCAACTGCAGCTGCGGGAACAATAGCAGGAGGGCTCGCACCCCTGGGGATGTTTTGAGGAGACACTCCCAGTCTTGTGGGCAGCCAGGGAAAGCGGGCGGCTTCTTCAGTGGTAGCCACTGGCAGAGTGGACCGGCAACCAAGGCACATGGAGGATATGCCTGAGGAAGTACCAGTCAGGACAAGTGCAGGGATTAGAATATGTGCAGAGTCAGTTGACAACCAGGGCAGAGGCTGCTTTGCTTACCTTCAGACTCACCTGGCCCTCAGGGGATGAAAGCTGAGACAAAGGGGTGGAACTCACAGACTGAGTCAGACCTATTTGCAGCCCAATTCTGACCAGGGAAAATAGCCTTGACAGAAATAAATTCTGCGAACTTGTTCTGTTCCAGCAGTAACATCAATCAGAAACTGGGCTGGAACTGAGTGAATCACCCCAGCCCCAATTAAGTACCAGGTTGTCAGGCCTCAACTCCCCCTGCCAAACAGTGACAGGGAGTGGCAGACTGGCTGAGGAACCACAGATCTCACTGTGACCAAGGCAGGCACAAACCTCTGGAGCATCTGCTCATTGGAGGAAACTGGATCACATCTGTTACCACTGATTGGGTGTGACAGAGGGGCAAGGTGGGGAAGGAGGCATCAACCTTCCCAAACTAATCTACTTGCTGGGGAGGTTCCTCTTGAGCTCACAGAGCACCGGAGTGAGTTATACTAGAGCTTCCAGCAGATCCCTGCTATCTATTTGCCAGAGACTTTTTAACTCTTCCATTTGAGATCGGTGCTGGCTAGGACAATTGATTGGGACCTCTTCAGCTGGGCCAATCACCTGAGGACTTTCCAAAGTGGTACCCTGGGTGTGTGGTAGTGGGAAGGTTTGATTTTGCTTTTCCCATTGTTGCCTGTGGGGGGGTGAAGTGACTTAACTGCTGGTATTTCTTCACAGCTCAGATTTCAATCCAGAGTAACAGATTCTCTAGGGTAAGACAAAGACCACCTGAAAATAAGACAGAGCCACTTAACCCCACCACACCAAGAGGGTCCCCAGTTTCGCAAGAAGTACTGCTCTACGCATCCTTGGCAAAACTCTAGGGGAAAAGGTACAGACACCAGTCCCAGCTTTCAAGCAAAGGACTGGTCAATCACTACTCCTAGAACTCCCAGCCCAAATTGTCCTTATGTACTCATGCAGCCAAATGGTGTAAAATTAATCATGGGGCAGAATCAATGGAAAAGCTCTGGAAACATGAACAACCAGAGTAGGTCAAACCCCCCCCCCCAAGGAACAATTTGGTGAACACAAATGATGATCCTATGCATAAACAGATGGTGGAGATGACAGAAATCAAATTCAGAATTTGGATTGCAAACAAGATTAATAAAACAGAGGAAAAGTTGGATTTAGAAATTCAGGGTGAATTTCAAAAATTGTCTCAAGAAGTCAAGGAATTC
>CAUYRH010039326.1:0-98395 GCA_963574655.1 Perodicticus potto
GTCAATTTCTTGTGAATTTCCTAGGCCTCAATTCCATGAATGGACTGTATCCATTCATTGATACACTCATTCACCTTGCCCCCGGCAGAAGGGACTGTATTCATTCGTTTCCTGGCCAAGGAACCCATACACCTATATATACCCTGAGGCTAAAGGCCTAAAGGAGGAGACGGGGAAAGACCGGAAGAGGAACGGAGAGAGCTTCTCTCTCCCCACTTGAATTCTCTCCCTCTCCCTGGAGCTTTAGTGTTTTCTGTATTCTTTTCTGTAAATCAATTCTGTCTTACCACTGAGGGGTGGGGTGGGGGAAATAATGTAATGAAGAATAATAAAATACATATATTAAAATTAAAAAAAATAAAAAAATAAAAATAAATAAAAAAATAAAATAAACCAGAAATCAGTAACAAAAAGCTTCCTAGATTAACTTAACCAGTATGTTTTAGAATAATCCTTGTCAGAAAAGAATGAAAATTTGGTGTTATTTTGAAATGAAAGATTAGCATGTAATAGATTAAAAAGCTGTGGGATATAGATAAAACAGTGCTTAGAAAAAAGTGCTTAGAAGAGATTTATACATTAGAAAATTATATTAGTAAAAACAAGGCTCAACATTGATTATTTTAGCTTCCATTTAAACAGCATAGGAAAAAAACTGCAAATCAACACCAAAGAATACATTAATAAAAGAAATAATAAAAGTAAGAAAAAAGTAAAGCAAAAAACAAACGTATATAAAAATAAAAATTAAATTTTGGTTGAGTATTTAAAAATTGGTAAACTCTCAGCAATATTAATGATGAGAAAAATTAGAAACACAAGTTACAGCTCTCCTGGCTCGGAGCCCGTTGCTCAGTGTTTAGATCACCGGCCACATACACGAGGACTGATGGGTTCAAACCCTGCCCAGGCCTACTAAACAACAATGACAACTACAACAAGAAAAAAAAACAACAACAACAGCAAAAAACCAAGTTACAGCTCTCAGAAATTAAAAAAAAATGGGGAATGAATTCAGTCACTGGAAACAGGAAATAGTATTTTGAATCATGTTATGCCAAAAATTCAATTTTATAGACTCAATCCACAGGTTTCTTTAAAAACATGATATTTACTGAAGTTTTAAAAACACATGAATAGGAGTGGTGCCTGTGGCTCAAAGGAGTAGGGCACCAGGCTCATATGCTGGAGGTGGCGGGTTCAAACCCAGCCCTGGCCAAAATCTGCAAAACAAAAAAAAAAAAAAAAAAGAAAAAGAAAAAACATGAAAAGTCTAATTATACCTATTAAAGAACTTTAATCTCTTATTTTTTTTAATTTTTATTTTTTATTAAATCATAGCTGTGTACATTAGTGCAATCAGGGGGTACAGTGTGCGGGCTTCATATACAATCTGATATATTTTTATCCAACTGTTTGACATAACCTTCATGGGATTTTCTCGTTCATTGTGTGAAAACATTTGTGTTCTGCATTTAGTTGGTTTCACCTGTCCCTTCTAAGTTTAATCTCTTATTATGAAGAAAGTTAGCACAAAACGCTTATATAATATTTAAGGGCAACGTAAACCAACTGTATGCAAATTCTTCCAAAAAAATACACAAAGAGTAGATGTTTTAAACTTTTATGAGGGTAGCAAATCCTTACTTCTAAAACATGAGAACGTTATATTATAAGAAAAATTGGAAACCAGCTTCTCTCAAAATCATAAAATGCAAAAATTCTTAATAACATATTTTCAAATGAAATGCAGGATAATTAAAGAAAATGAAGTATCAGGACTAACGTGGGATTTATTTCGGAAATGCCAGGATGATCTAAATGTTTGAAAATCTGTGTAATTTATTGTTTTAAAAGAAAAATAAAATGAATCATATGACTACCTTGATAGATATAGGAAAAGCATTTGGTGAAATTAAACACCTACTCAGGATTTGTAAAATATCTTCTCAACCTAGGAAAATAAGGGGAATTTCCTTAACCTGGTAAAAATTTTAAGATACATCCACACATTCTTTAATATGGCTCCCTCAAAATGTTTAATTAAAAAGTTTATTAAAAATTTGAAATTTCAAAATTTTGCACAACAAACTTTGGGGCAACTTATGAGCTATCAATGACTAACCTTTAGATATTTCTGAAAGAGGAGGATAAAAATAAAACATGGTTTTCTGTTTTTTAAATAAAGGACATCACATACAAATATGTTATCACAGTAGCAGTAATGAGCTCAGGATTTTGGAGTCAGATGATCTTGATTTTGTTTCACCAATGATAAAATAAAGAAAGTAACACTTGCTACAAAAACTGGATGTGAAAAGTAAGTTTTAGAATTTATACCTAGGACAAGATAAAGTATAATATCAAAAATATTGATATGTATTTGCATGCCAATCTTAATATTTGCATTTGCATGTATTTTTAAATTAAATTTATATCAGGGTAATTGCAGATTCAAATGAAGTTATAAGAAATAATACACTGTGATTTCATACTTTTCAGGCAGTGTCTCCCAATGGTAACATACTGCACAACTGTAGTGCAATTTCACAAGGAGGAAATTGTCATTGATATTAATACAATCACCAGATGTATTCATATTTACCCCATACATGTACATACATATGTACACATATATATATGGTATGTCATATTTTGTTCATTCATTACTTAATGGACATTGGCACTCTTCCCATTTCTTCTTTGTTGCGAATAATGCTGCTATGGATGTGCAAATATTTCCTTATGCTCTACTTTTATTTCCATTGTATACATACACACAGAATTGAGATTCCTGGAACGTATGGTAGTTTTGTTTCATTTTTTTATTTTCTTTTACATAGCAGTGTGCTATTTATTAATGCTACTAACAGGCTTCCAATTTTTCCACATCCTTAAAAACACTTATTTGTGGGGGGAGGTTGTTTTTAAATAGTTGGTATCCTGGAGAGTGCATCTTCACTTTTGAAGGATTATTTCACTGAGTATAGAATTCTAGGTTTACAGAGTTTTGTGCTGTTTTTTTTTTTCCAACACTTAAATATGTCATTGCATTGTCCCTTTTCCTGTATGGTTTCTGAAGAGAAGTCCTTTTAAAATACTATACTTGTTCCTCTACAGATGTGGTAATTTTTTACTCTGGTTTCTTTGAATATTTTTTTTTAACATCTGCACTTTAAACATTATATTTTCAGATGTAGAGTTTTTCATGTATATTTTTTGTAATATTTGCTCTCAGGATCTAGGATTGGGTATCTCCTACTAATTTTGGAAAATTCTCAGCAAAGATTACTCCAAATATTTCTTCTTCTCCTTTCTCACTTTATTCTTTTCCTCATACTTCCATATGTGTGTGTATGTTCTATCTTTTGTAATTGTGTCAATGTTAGGTAGGGATAAGGAAACAGACGCTTTGTCTAGGGGTGTGCATTGAGAAGCAGATGACACTAAGAGCTGTTTTGTCTACTAGGAGGAACAAATGGCCAGAAGGATGCTCTGAAGAAAGAATAGATGACATGTCAAGGGGGTCCCCAAGGACTGACCAGATGTTTGGTCTGTGATAGAGGGTTTCCAAGAACTGACCAATCAAAAACAGGCAAAAAAACCACAAAATGGAGATATGATCAAGACCGCAAAAGACAGTCTTTGGGGCATGCACACAATTGAGGTAACACTGTCCCTAAATGACTTATCTTCATTAACATAGTAACAATAATCCCCACTAATGCCATTAAAGTGCACAAATACCCTGGCAACCCCTAGAAATTGCCTTATAAGGATAGAAAAGAGTAGAGTTCAAAATTTCAGGACTTCTCTACCCTTTTCCAAGAAAGGGTAGGATATTCAGGAATATTCTACCTCCCCTTAACATAAAATTAGAGAATCAGCATAAAAGAAAATAAATCTTGCTAAACCTACAGTCTCTTCCACTTGCAGGGGCCAACCCAATCCTTCTCTGAAGTATACTATGTTTTTAATAAACTTTGGCACTTTGCCTGCTTGCACCAGCTTGCTCTGCTAATTTACTCTGTCGGTGCTGTACCAGCAACCATTCTTTGGTACTAGAAACCAAGAACCTGGGAACACCGGTACCTGACATCTTGTCCCAACACCTAACATGACCATTTGTGAATATTTCATTCTTTTTTCTCTTTGCTTTCAATTTGGGAAGTTTCTACTGACATATTTTTAAGCTCTACTAAAGAGCCATCAAAAGAAAACCTCTCCATTCTATTATATGTTTTCTAGCATTTTCTTTTGGTTTTTCTTAAATTTTTTGACTTTTTGCATACATCGCCCATTTGTTCTTATACATTTTTCACTGTTTGTATTAAAGCCTTAACACACTAGTACTAGTCATAGTTATTCTAAATGTCCTATCTGATAATTCTAAAATTCTTATGTCATCTATAAGTATGCTTATCTTTTTAGACTATACTTTTACTGTGCCTTATAACTTTTTATTGAAAGCTGGTGATGACACATTGAATCTGATAAGAGGAACATTTAGGTGTTTCCCACCAGTCACTGGCTCCAGTGACTTCTGCTCCTAGTACACTAATTTTGGCTGTGATCCTACGTATTTGCCTGTTTCTAGTTTTTAGAATGGTGGGTGGTCTCATCATGATAGATCTAAGGTCTCTGAAAGATCTAAGAAAAGTCATTGATTGATTATTAATTTATTCAAAGTTGTTTTCTTTCTGTGAATGTAGGTATGATAATTTCTAAAGTTTTTGTGTATTGAAACTGAAATTAGAAGTTCTAAGTATTTTTTAATATTGTTTTTATTCTTATAACAAGAGAACAAACTTTTCTACAGACATTTGTACCAACATTCACACACATTTTTAAAAAATAGTAGAATATTAAAGTTTAACTCAAACATAATTTTATCTCTTTTGTTTGAATTATATAAAATAAGGAGGGAACATTTCTATCTACTCAAGCCTTCTGGCTTTTCCACTTCACTCCACTCAGGGCTGATTATTATTTTCTACTTAACTCACATTTTTCCTGACTTTTATGTAATGATACACCTACTTTTTTTAGTATGATGCACCTATTATTTTATATAAAAGTTAATCATTGTTACATACTGTTTTATAATCTCAAGATATTTAATTCCATTCAGAAGAATAATGGAAGGAATGAAAATAACAGGGTCAAGGAACATTGTGCTACATGCTAATTCCATTATAGCTTTTCTTGACTATCTTTGTAATGGTTATCAATGATAGCATTTGTTGAACATCTATTGCATTCAAGGCACCCTGGTAGATACTGGGATAACAAGGATGGATTGTAGTAGCCAAACATACATGTCTGAAGATTATACTAGCAATTAAAGGAAATATTAAAAATTAAATAACTCAGTAAATGAGAAATTCTCATGAATGTTATGTCGAACAGATAGATGAAAATATCTCAGATTGTATATGAAGCCCGCACATTGTACTCCATGATTGAACTAATGTACACAGCTATGATTCAATAAAAAATAAAAATAAAAAAAATTGAATAACTCACACAAATTTATAACTGCTTCCGGTTCACAGAAGAAAAGGTTACTTGTCCAAAAATATTTTCATTCAGGTAGGATGTGGGTAGAATAATTTGAGAATGAGAGGCTTATAATTTGGAAATAAAATCTAGAGCCTGATAAATAATATTTTTTTAAGGAAACTAACCTACATTAATCACTGATCTTATGTTTTTCTGTTATAGACATTTTGCATGTATTAACACATTTAATACTTAACAAGCCCATAAGATTATCTTATTACCTCCAATATACCCCTGAGGAGACTTGAGATACATTGAGAGAAATAATTTACCCAAGTTCATGTAGGTGTTGGGAAAGTCTCTGTGGCCAGTGCTTTTCACACGGCTGAATAGTCAGTGAGCATGTGTACCATGTAGGAAGGGAAAAGGATAATGTTGGAACAGTAAGTGGAAGCTCCAATTTGTAGGCTTCTGAATGCAAGGCTACACATTTTTTTTAAATACATTTTTTTCTCCAAGCAATATGGAATCAATGAAGACTCAGCCAGAGGAATAGTTTGTACAAAAGAGTATTTTCAGATAACTGATTTAATCACAATGTATAAAATCACCTGAGTCTGAATAAAAAGCAGAGTAATTACTGAGACGTCTGCTCTAATTCAGTACTGAAGGGGTGAGTGCCTATTTCGAAGTAATGGCAAGAAATAACAAAATCAAAGAGAAGACATTACAGTCATATTCCTCCTTTTTTTTTTTTTGGTTGATTTTTGTTTGTTTTGGTTTTTTTGTTTTGAATCAGTCTCACTTTGTCACCCTCCATAAAGTGCTGCGGTGTCATAGCTCACAGCAACCTCAAACTCTTGGGCTCGGATTCTCTTGCCTCAGGCTCCCAAGTAGCTGGGACTACAAGTGCCCGCCACAACATTCAGCTATTTTTTGAGACAGGATCTTGCTCTTGCTCGGGCTTGCCTGGAACTTGTGAGCTCAAGCAATCCACCTGCTTAGGCCTCTTCCAAGTGCTAGGATTTCAGGCATGAGCCACCACACCTGGAACATATTCCTCCTTTAATTCTACCACAGATGCTGTTTTTTTTGTTTGTTTGTTTGTTTGTTTGTTTTCAAGCCAGCTAGTGTGTGACAGTCCTAGGTCACAGCAGCAAGATTTCTGGTACAGCTCACCACAAATCACTACTTAATGGTCTTTTTCTACACTCTTTTCTCTACTTTGTACTTTGTCAGGCTACAGTTTTATTTATACTTTTTATTCTCAAAACCTGAAGTTCGTTTTTTTTTAAGTCTCTGATTTACTCAACACTTATTATTTCTTTTTTTTTTTTAATTAAATCACACCAAAAAGAAAAAATGGCTCTCTTAAGTTCATTGAGTTGGATATCAACACAAGAGATCTTGCCTTCTAGTCTAGCCAAATATAAGATTGGACCGATGGAAAAAAATTTAATATCTATTCAGTACATTTGCCACTATGCAGCACTTCCTAAAAGGTGTTTTATAATATAAAATTGTAAAATGGTATACATTTGAAATGTTGAAAGATAAAGATATTCATGATGAAGGCAAATACATAATTTAATGTATCAGATATTGTCATTAGAGAAGGAACCATTCTCAAAGAGGTAAGCAGTAAAAATCTTTTAACTGAGGGCATCACAATTCAGGGGAGCCTTATTAAAGCATAAGCGCCAGGGGAAATGAAAGAATACAAAAATGAAAGCAAGATCTGAAAAACAGGTATTTTCACTCAGAGAGCAGAACATTCGATATAATAATAAGAAAAGGCACTATAATAGAAAAGAGAGAAGGCATAAACACTTCTAGCACACAGACAAAAATAATAATTGTTTTTAGAATCCAGGAGATGGGTCCCTATTTCCATAACTTAATTCAAAGACACTTTACATGCAAAAGAGCTATGGAAAAGATTAGAGACCGAATGACCTAAAGTAAAGCTTTAGAAGTGCCCTCTTTTTTTGTCAAGATCTCATATTATTCAATATAATCATATATACAAAGAAGTAATCTAGCAACAAATTAATTTTTAGATGCCTAAATATAACAGAGAAGGACATGAGCAAATAAACTCAGCGGGTAGTTAATAGCTGACTTCTCCTAAGAATTGATTGTCACCTTTACCTCTGGAAAAACAACAACAACCAAAAACATTTGGTTTTGCCTTTGGGAGCACTCTAATATATTAATACTGGTGATTTACCTCACTAGATAATGGACACCAAAATAGAAGTATTGGAAATAGAATGAAATGAGCTCAAAGAAAACATTTTACTCTAGAAAGAAAACCGTGAAATATAGTAGATTTCAGTTTCTTGGTCATAAATTGTGATATGTACACACTTATTAAAAATGAGTTTAATATATAAAAGTATTTTACTCTTGGTACTACATGAATGTGTTCAATCTCCCACTTCAGGGAGCAGCACAGCTTAGTGGATAAGGTAAATTTTAAGAGCAAAAATGGAATAGAAGAGCCAAGAGCTCTTAGGGGGTAGCTTAATGATCAAGATTCCAGTACCTAATTTTCCTAGAAAGACTTCCAGACCATATCCCAATAGAAATCCTACCTTCTATTCTTGAAAGATAAATGAACTATGCCGCAAATAACTCATTTTATAAAGGTGCTTTAGGCAGGACCATGACAATAAAACATTGTCTTAGGAAACGTGGGGGTAAAATGCATATTTTAATTTGCCAAGCTTTATATTTAAAGAAAAAAAAATTTTAAGTTAAAAAATGGCATTTGGTGCCACTGTCTTCTCTCTTCACAGACTTATCCTATGATCTTGGTTGAAAATATATGTAGGATTTTACGATTCTGTTAATCAGTGATTACTAAAAAATAAAATATCCAGTCTCACTGAACCACTCCCTGCTGAAGCCTCACGGGCTTTCTCTCCATCTGTATTTAATTAGCTCATCTGGCTATCAAAATGCTGTCTGCATGATTGTCACTCATCGCATGACTTAAGAAAAAAAAAAAAGCTCCAGATTCATGATGAATATGGTTCCTACTGTCCCGAAAAGTACAAAATCTCTATCATCTTGGACAAATTATATAAACTCTCTGGCCTGTATTTTGCTCATACTAACTAAAGGAGTTGAACTTGAATATTTAGAGAGCGTCCAGCCTTTAGCTGTTGTGTTGTCATGCCCTCACCAGGATTTCTGAATTCCAAACTGACAAGTAAGGATGTTAAGTGTGAGGGACTGAGAGTTTGACAGAATTCAAGCACTGAAATTCCACTGGGAAGCACTAATACGTTATCCATAGTCAAGTTATTTTCAGCCTGTTAGCTTTTCTGTCCCCAAGAGCCTAACAGCTCGTGCACATGGTAAAGTGCTCTCATGTTCTCTGTCAAATTGAAGCTCGTCTAATGTTGATAGACCCAAGGCTGTGTGCCAGAGACCCCCGTGCTGACCTGCCATATAACTTACGAAAATTCCTAATTTGTGTTATGTTATTATCACCGTTTTGCAGTTGCAAAAGCTGACACTTATAGAGGCCTACAAAGGGGAGAATTTAATTTTGAGCCCCAATTTTATGGGCCATATACTTACCGAAACTCCGTGTGGGCAGAGAGGGTGTGGCATTTATGCATCAACCTTTATTGAACACTTGATATTGACCAGACATTGTGCTCTATGAGATGTGTGTATGTTGCAAGGTAGATATTATTTAATAGATGAAGTGCAGAGATTTAATAACTTGTCCCAAGCTCTTTTGCAGTAGAGCCAGGATTTAGACTTAGATAGGTTAGATTCAGGAGCCCACTCGCCCAGTCATTTCATCAGACTGCCTACAGACAGTACACAAAATGCCTATTTCCATCTCCAGCTTTCATTTCACTTCCATCACTACTGGACCCCAGCTCAGAGTCACTAGGAAGTTGTCTTCACCCCACATAAAGAGATGTAGGATAGACTTGAATATTTCTTCTTATTGTCTTCTAAAGTCACCCAGTTTCTGTATAATTAACAAGATGACAATGCAAAGAAAATGTTTCTTGTTTGATCTAAGCTTTTTTTTTCTAAATAGAATTGAGAGATTTGCATATATGCTGATTTGTTCTGTTTAGAGCGGGCAGAGGTCATCACTTTAACTTCTGTGGTAAGAACTGAGAGATGGGTGGAGGGAGGGTAATCGGTGGGACCACACCTACGGTGCATCTTACAAGGGCACATGAAATTTACTAAGCGTAGAATATAAATGTCTTAACACAATAACTAAGAAAATAAGAAAATGCCACGAAGACAATGTTAACCAGTTTGATGAAAATGTTTCAAATTGTATATAAAACCAGCAAATTATACCTCATGAGTGCATTAATGTACACAGCTATGATTTAAAAAAAAAAAATGAACTGTGAAGGGCTGTGGATACTCTGCTCATGGCCCATGTTCCCTTTATATTATTAGGTATATGTGTGGGGACACAGAGGACACAGTCATGGCTGTCTTATTTGACCCTTCAACCACTCCCTAGATGAAATGGCCTGCAGAAGGGGCCGCTGCATAAAAGCAAATTCCATCTGGCACAATCTCTGGAATGACCAGCCACGGATACACCTATGGTCTTCCTTCCCGATATGTACACTCAGTTGCAGCTGCAATCTACATTTAAATAACACATTATCCCCCTAGAGGGAAAAAAAAAACATTTTCACTTTTGAAAACTTAGCTTCAGTTTTTCAAAACAAAATTTATCAACCTCCTTTGTGTTTTTAGTAGCAAACAATGAAAAGAGACAATTTCGTAAATGGAGAATTGACAAGTGACAGTGATTAATGACATTTGTGTTTATTGGTTTGGCTGTAGGCCGAATAAGAAGCAGTGCTTCCCTAGACCCCTTCTTGGTAAAATTGCAGCAAAAAACAGGTGCAAAAACATTACACATAACGTAGTAGAAGAGGGCTTCCATCCAAGAAAGTCTACCCATATTAGTTTATATATTTTGTACTTCACTAAAGGAGAAATGTGGATCAAATCTGTTCCAACACAGTTGGAAGCTCTATTTTCTTTTTTGGGTCTACATATTGCTTTAAAAGCCAGTCAAGAGAAATGTAAAAGGCTTATGCTAGTTTCAAGTTTATAATTATTTTAAATTTTTGATGGCTCTTTACTTTCTCATTTCTCTTTTAGGCTACTTTTATCTTCATGGAAAAACGTACTAATTATCAAATCGATGAGTGTTTATCAAATACCAACTTTACTTTCCTGCCTTTACGTGTTGTAGGACAATCTCTGTCCTTGAAAGGATTCCACTCCGATTGTGAAAATGAAGCTTCCGACATGAGCTGTTCTCCCTCCCTAGACAACGCCTTGTATGGCTCCATCCCATTGCCATCAGTTACATTGTTTATCTCTCTTTCTACCATCTCCTCCCTTAGATCCCAGATTTGTAATATTTATACATCAAATGTTCCTATTAAAGTTATTGACTGTGGTGTCCCCCTAGGAGAGAAAAGTCAACTCAGGCACTCACAGTTTGCAGGTACAGACACCAGTAGGTAGAAGACAAGAGAAACAGTGGCTGATTTTTACTACGGGAGAAATTAAGTGGAAAACTTCAGATGCAAAGAAAGCCTATAATATGCAAGTATTCATACAGGTACATTGGATTTTAAAAAGTTATTTTTTAAGCCAAAATAGGCCTATAAAGAAAAAAACTATGATTTCTTAAGAGTTTATCTATTTTATTTGCTCTCAGACACCTTGGGGCCACCTTGAATGCTCCCCAACAATTTCTGAAAATGATTCAAGTGCTCTAAAATGTTACAAATTTTTCTCAACACACTCTCTGGATTTGAATATTATTAAAGTATTTATTCCTATCAATTAAATGAATATGTCTCCAATGAAACCAGTACCTCAGCTGAAGTTTGCAACCCCCTACTGTATACTGATATTCTGAGAAAGAAATAAAAGTTATATTAGCAATAACTATAATATGTTGAGATTTTGTTATGATTCTTCAACTCCTTTACCCTGAAGGCATTTGAGCACCACAAAAATTGAACAAAGAATTTGAAGCACACCCATAATCCATAATCCATTACCAACTATTTAAAACACAGTTCAATCAAACATATCCAAATCATCAATAACTATTTCATTGTCAAAATTACCCCATAATCAAAGAAACCTTAGATGAGTGGTTCCAGCCTCAGGAAATTCAATCCATTAGGGATATTTGAAAGTGGGTAGGGGCATTTTCAGCTGTCCAGCAAAATGGTGAACTATCCCAACAAAAATACCAGTGCACCCCTACCAAAAATAAGTGCCTAAATCTAGCCCTTTCTCCATAGGGAAAAAAATGTATAGAAATATTATATGTGAGCTTATTTCAACCCTGCTCTGTGGGTACCCCAGGGGAGTCCTAATTATCTCAAGTAGATTAATGACATTTAAAAAAAAAAACTTTTCAAAATGGAAGTTTAGGATATAGTTAAAAAGAAAGTTCTACATTACATTTTATGTTTCGAAAATTGTTGAGCTCAAGCTAGATAAGGCATCAAAATTTCCAGTTCAAGAGCCTGTAACTACAGCCTATTCATTACCTTACAGACTTAGCACAAAAAGTAGGATATTGTAAACCAAACCCATAATCCAGTTTATGAAAGATCAAATAGGTGGACTAGATGAGTGGGTAAGTATTTTGAACAGTGCAATGTGCTACAGAGGATGTTAAAAGAAACCAGGTGTTTTTCTGATCTTGTGTACCTTTTGTGGTGCATTTTGAGAAAACAAGTAATAATTTTACAGATTTAAATAGAATAGGTATGTTTAGAATACAGAAAAAAAAGCATTGAAGGTTTTTCTTGAGAATTCTGAGACTCACCCAAGTGATAAGCTAACAGGGAAAGTTTCATCTCTGATATGGTCTGTGCAAAGAAAATGGCTGGGCAGAAAATCAAGTAAGTGTTGCTTCTAACTTGCTGTTTCATGAGTTAGTCATTTCGTATAAGAATTTTTAGTAAATTTATGACATTTTCTATCAGTGAATTAAAGAGACAAAATACAGTAGAACCTCTGTAAGTTGACCACTGAAGGACTCCAACGTATACAAGTGGTCAACATAAGGAGCTAGGCCTACTAGGCTAATACACACATATGGTGCACATCCAGTTTATGAGAATTAGGTCAACTCAAGAAGGTGGTCGATGTAGGGAGGTGGTCAACTATGGAGGTTCCATTGTAGTGTTGATCTAAGAAATTATGTAAGTTTGATCATTAGCTTTATTTTAAGATTTTAAACTGCTACATATATTTATATTATCTTTGGGAATGTATAGGAGAATATTTCCATTTACTCATTCATTCATCAATAAATAAATTTCTGTTATGCAACTTTTATGGGCAAAACAATTTGACCTCTGCTAAATAATTTAGGAGACAACAAAGACCCATCAGCTATAAAAGACATACTCCTAAGAGTTTCCAACTTCCAGGTCCTCTTTGACAAAATAAATAATAAAAACTGCTACAAAGATGTTGATTTGACAGCAAGGAAATTCTTGATGATAGATTGGGTCATTACTTTACCTCAACATAAACCTAGAAATGCTATTTAAATAAAGTAAAATGAATGTCCAACTTACCATGTTCCACACCTGTCCTCAATGCTCTTATGAAACCACAGATCAGCCCCAAATAACCTGATCATCTCTTTATTCACTAACAAAAGTGGTGACACCAAGTTTGCATTCCCTCAGATACATATTCATAATTTGCCATTTTTATTCTAATCCTAAGATTTCAAATAGGCATTCCAATCTAATGTAATAACAAAAAAAGCAACACTGTGACATTAGAATGATTGACACTTTCATGGTATCTTCATCAGACAAAATACCTTTCTCTATGTCTGCCTTTACTTTTCTACTATTATTCTGCCAGTCATCAGTTGAAAACAAACTTGAAAATATGACGAGGGTCACAAAAGTATCTTCTCCTCTTACTGTAAACATATAGTATACATGCATATATGAAATATAAAATTTACATATGCAGAGAGAAAGAGAGATATGTAACTATATATATACTATATATGTGTGCTTCTATATACAGCTACACACCCCAGAGGCGTATCTTTAGATAGATGATGTATCATCCATTTCAGCGTACGTGTTTCCAACCTATTTGTTATATTATTATCATAAAGAAGGAAGAAAGGATGAAAAGAAGGGAGAAAGGATGAAGGGGAAAAAAATATCTTTACCACATTCAGATGTGCAGGCCCAACATTGTGTAACTTTATTTTAGGTAACTTCACTCCTAAGAAAAGACAGCCATGTTCCTTTTTAAATTTCTTAAACCATGGATACCATTTTTCAGGGACCAACATTCCAAACTGAATTACTTAGGCCTTTGGACGTTCCTCTTTTTTCCTGCCGTCTGTCTCTGGATAACTTCACAGATCAGCACATCAATCAAAAGACAGAAAAAAAAAAAAAAACATTAGAGATGAAATTAAATCTTAAAATTCATTTTGTGCAATCTCTGGCAGGAACATTAGCAAGCGAAACATTAAAAATGACTACTGCCTCATTTCATTTGAGTTTGTTTGCGTAATTCTAACAGAGACAGCCTAAAACAAACACACCAAAACTGGCTCCTCTTCAATCTATGAGCCATCCTCATGCTCTCCTTTTTAAGTCAGATCTTCTGAAAAACTGCCTTCACCCACAGGCCCTCTTGCTGATTCTCTGACATTCTGTTGGCAGCCCTATCATTCTACTAAAATTCCTTTCTCAACAACCATCGGCAGCCTCTTCTTTGTCAAATTCAATGCCCTTTTCTCAAATTTTTCCTTGTTTTGCTCTCTGCCACATTGTCCACCCAGACCTTTTTCTCCCAAGAACTCTCTCCCCCGACAGTCTTGGGGAAAGTTCCATAGCTCTCTAGTCCTGTAAAGTCTCCTTCCAACCAGCCGTCCTTATGCACACAGAACTTGCAATCAGATTTTCAGTGTTCTAATCTTTAATCTGATGGACAGCCATGGGTCTTAGGACATTTGAAGCAAGCGTTCAGTGTGAAATAGAGAGCACTGAAGGTATTTGTGCCAGTGCAGTATATTAGGAGGAGGGAAGTAATAACAAAATTGCTTGTCTAGTGATTTTTCTAAACTATTTCTTTTAAATCTGTATCCTTGGTCATGTGCAGTTACTACTTATTTAGCTCAGTAGTCCCCGAAAGACTAGACAGAGATTTCCTTAAATGCTTGGAACAGGCATGTCTTCCAGTGTTCACAGGGTCATCTGTGTGCATTCCTGGCACTCAGCCAGGCAGCTCACAACTCTGACTCAGCCTTTATTTCCCTCTTCTGCAAACCTCAAGGTTAGCCAGAGGTGATATCCCAGGGCGGTTCATTCCTAAGCACACACACATTCCTGGGCATGCACAAGAACTGAACCCACATGTCTTGCCTTCTAGACTTCCAGGGGTATGTCTGAGTTTTCAAAGTTCCTGTGGACATCTCATTGCCCAGATTTTCCTTTTCAGCTTTTTGGTTTGTCTCTTGTTTGTCCAGTCTTTTATTCAGTTCTTCAGAAAGCCACAACATCAAATAGTTACCTCAATGAAGAAGCCTCTGTTGTGATATGTAAAATATCACTGATAAAAATATAGTAAAAATAACTACATAAATATTCAAAGAATGAGTAAATATAGAAAATCATTTTAAAAAATTCCAAGTTCCCTAGGAACTACTCTTTACCTGGTTAATCTCTCTCATTTAAGTCTCAATGCAAAGGCCATTTTCTCGAGGAAGCCCTCTTTGAGTTTCCAGATCAAACTCAGTGCTCAATCTACTGTGGATCCTAGGAATTGATTTAATCAAACTTATTACAATTTATATGTGTGGGCTGAGTGCAGTGGCTCATGCCTAATCCTAGAAATCTGGGAGAATAAGGCAGAAGGCTCACTTGAGGTCAGGAGTTTGAGGTCAGACTAAATACTCATCTCTGCAAAAAAAAAAAAATAGAAAAGAAAATATTAGCTGGATGTCATGGCTCACACCAATAATCCCAGCTACTCAGGAGTCTGAGGCAGGAGATTTTTTTGAGCCCAGGAGTTTTAAGTTGCAATAAGCAATGATGATGCCATGGTACTCTAAAGATGCCATTATATTCTAGCTTGGGAGGCAGAGCAGGACCCGAGCCAAAAAAAAAAAAGTTTATATATCTGAATATTTGTATTCTTTGACTACCGCTGTTGGCCTAGCTAAGTTGTAAGTCCCCACAGAGTAAGCACTATATCTGCTTTGCTCACCTCTGTATCCTCACCACTCACTCCACTTGCTGTCACATGGCATAGTGTTAAAAATGTGTTGAATAATGGCAACGCCACATTCTAGCCATCTAGCCACATTCTAGCCATGTAATCCTATGACTTTAATTTCTCCTACACATATCCATAGATTCCAGACAGGCTCCAGTTTCCATATACTGATTTCCTAAATGGCTGCAGAACATTTCCTTGCTGGAGGTCCACTAGGAACACAAAGCTAACTCTCTTCCTCCTTAAATATGCTTCCTTTTTCCCTGTGCCAATTTATTTTTATATAGCCTGTAGGCACCACCATGTTTAGAACACAGTGGTCATTATACGTAGACTTATGGGCTTCAAATTACCTAATAAAAGCTGGTATGTTTCTCAAACCTTGAGAACTCAAACTATTTGCTCTCCATTTAATGACAAATAGATGTAAAGGAAAATAGTTATTTGTCATTGCCTACAAAAGTAAAATGGAAGAGCACTATTTTATCAAAACTGATGTCATCACAACTGATGTATTGAAACATCAACATGGAAATCTGAGGCTACGATGGGAAGATACTGTTGCCTAAAGCAGTGTACCATGATGTATTTATTTAATTGAATCATGAATTTTTTATGCATAGAGAATCACTTATGAAACACAATATGAACGCATTTTTTAATTTTACTCTTTTATTTTAAAATGTATTTAAAATAATTATAATGACAAATAAATATAGGTACATAATTAGAAATTTCAATAGAACTAAAGGTTATTCAACTGCTAATATTTTCTAGTGTTCTTATTTTCTCAGAAACTTTCTATGCGTTTGTGAACCTTTACAATCATACATGAACACACTCACACACATGTGTCTTTATTTTTATATGATACGGAACATGAAATAAACATCAGTCATAGAGTTAACTCATGTTATAACAGCAGGCAATTTGGCAATTAATTTGTTTCCTTTGGGGGGGGCAGGGTTGGGTTTGAACCCTCTACCTCTGACATATGGGGCCAGTGCCCTACTCCTTGAGTCACAGGTGTTGTCCCGACAATTTGTTTCTTTGACAGGTAATAGAGAGTGAAAATTTTGGTCAGTCGGAAATAAGAAAGAACTGCAAATAATCTAATGTTGCTCTGACATGTTTGTGGATCTAAAATAATTTGAATGTAGTTTTGACATTATTTTCTAAGTGATGTACTAATACCTTGGGGAGAGAGAGAGCAGCAGAAAACAAACCCAATAATAATGTTTTGGTTTCCAGTAGAAATTTCTTGCTTCCCATGGAAGTAAAGGATATTTGTTAGTAGTCTGTCATCACTTACGGAGCTCCTGTCTTCACACTGAATCCCACAACAACTTGGGAGCATTTTCTTTGGAAGAGAACATCAGAATAGCTGATCTGAAAATAAGGTAATTAAGGGGGCAGAAGTAGTGAAAAAAACTCATAACTTAAATGGGTTCACATTAGCTTACTTGAGGATTTTTGTAGTTGTGAGATACATTTAGTGGCACAAAGAAATTACACAAAGAAAATAAAATTGGTTCTTGATCTGGTTAAAAGAAAGAAAGAAAGAAAACAAAAATTTGGGAAATACAGGTGCTTATTCTATTATGCTTCTTTAGTGAAATGTCAACTCTGGAAGGGTGGATCTGGTTCATGGTATACAAATTTGTATATTCTCTGCCAGTATTAAAAGACTAACACGTGAACCGTGAGAGGTCATTTTTATCAAGGTAATAAAGCTCTCCCATTCTATCCATGTTTCTCATTTTGTCTCTTTAGCCATATACACTTCCTCCTCTCTTTCTTAGGTTTCTCTCCACTGTACCCCTTAATCTTGACTAATTTACTTTGCCTATGTTCCATTCTGAAAGTATCTTTTCCATATCAGATGGAGACAGAAGCCCCTGAGGCCTTTGTGTGTCAAAAAAATCCACCAGTATCCATTCTTCGTATCACTCTTTGTTCATAGAAACACCTTCCAGACTTTAACTTAGCTCACCATCCTTTCCATCCATATTTACTTTATAACTATGTTTTGATCGAATGGTATTAAACAGAAGCTGCAGCTACCATTTCTGAGTTTTCTTCCAGGCAAAAACTTCCAACCTAGATTTTCCTTTTCCATTTTTTTCATTCCTAATGTCTTAAATTCAGAAGGGCTTATAAGGAGCTACATCATCTAAAGAAACAAGAAACACGAAAGCTTAAAATCAGAGATGAAGTCACACGTTGAGTATGGAAAGTCACCTGGCACACCAGCTTCTTGGATGACTTTATACACCAGCTCCCATCCAGCCATGATGGGTGATTTTTCGAGTGAGAAAAAAATGCTGATGTATTTAAGCCACAGTAGTTGGGCATCATATAGCTCTAATACTTTAGCTGACACAATATATAATACAAAATAGGCAAGGAGAATATGCTGCCATTAAGAAAAAATAACCAAAATACGAAACATGGGCTCAGTGATATTAAGAAAACAGAAGCTGTAGACGTGGATGGTATAAGCCTTGTTAGGTCATGGCCAAATGTTTTTGATTGTCACCTGCAATAACTGGAAAAGCCGATCACATGCAAATCTGAGGCTTAGAAATGAAAACAGAATGTCACAGTATTTTGAACTTTCTTTAATGCTTATAGGAAGGTATTACAAGAAATAAATGAGCCCAGTCAAAGACAGACAAGTTTACATGCCAAAAATGGACTAGACTAAATTCTATAGGGAAGACGTTATACCTTTGGCCTCAGCTAAATAGTTTGATAATTATTATTAGGAATGGTGGGGAAAGTCAACTGATTGTGTAACACATACCACAGAAAATAATGCTCGAGACACTTCTCACCATGTCTCATGAAGACTTTTCAAACAGAGAAAAGGAAGCTATCCTAGTGGTAAAGATTGGATTAAAGAAGCTATTTAGACTATTTTCTTTTGTATTGTAATCACTAAAATGAGGGGAAAAAGAGGATGATCCTGGAACAGAACTCAGTATTTAATATAGGTTTTTTTATGCCAGGGCTGGGTTTGAACCCACCACCCTCAGTATATGGGGCCAGCTCCCTACTCACTGAGCCACAGGTGCTGCCCTTAATATAGTTTAAATAACAAAGTCCAAGAAATAATTTTGGTGTGGTTTAGCTTCACATTAAAATTATTGAAGCTAATTTGACCTGAAGGCAGCAAGTAAGTTTTTAAGAAAATTGTATTGTCTAAGAAACATCCAGCTAAGACTTCAAGAACCATGTGACTGTGCAAAAGTTGGATGGTTCTGTGATGCCCACTCCATTGTAGCCACAGAAGAGAGAGAACAAGGAAAACCTTTTTCAAAGACAAAATAGGCAATCACAAAACAAAGTTAGTTCTTTCTCAAACCCAGTAAGAAAAAATTCTGCTAGGGCGGTGCCTGTGGCTCAAAGGAGTAGGGTGCTGGCCCCATATACCCGAGGTGGCAGGTTAAAATCCAGCCCTAGCCAAAAACTGCAAAAAAAGAAAAGAAATTCTGCTAGCAGACTTTCTTTAGACTGAAACAGCAACTGTTCCCTGAATCTCTAGCCTGCCAGCCAATCAGATTTTAGATGCCCCAAGCCTCCTCAATCACGTGAGCCAACGTGAACACACATACACACACTCACTCACATATGCATAGCACATGAGTTATATTTCTCTGGATGACCCTGATGAAAACATCTATCCTGCTACTGCTCAATTTTTAATGCCATTATAAAATCACCATTTCACTAATGACAATAGTAATCTTAACTCTGGACCATCCTTTCCTGCTACAAATATTTATTGAAATTACAATATATTCCAGACACTAGGTTTAGTATACTAATGAATCTCTATCTCATGGAGCTTACATTTTTAATGGAGAAAATGAATAATAAAGTAATAAATAAAACAGGTAATGTATTTTCTTACCATGATTCTGGCTTTTCATCTGGATTATCCTGTAGTCCTGACTTTGATAAGCAGAACTCAGTAGTAGAGGCAAAAGTTAGCAAATAGAGCACCAAGGTGTTTCCACCTTTATTTACTACTGATGACAGCTTCAGGAGGGTGAGGCCTCATTACGAATTACATTCTTAAATTAAATATATCAATAGGCCAGATCGTATCAGCAAACAAAATCCAAATCCTCCATGCAAAAAAGAATCCCAATGTTGACACAGGCTAAAATCAAAAGACAAGCTGTTCTCCTATGATAGTTATCCTATGTCAAAACATGGTAATTCAAGAAGGTGTTAATTTAAAAGAGGTTATTTATGAAGGTATAGATGTAGACATCACAGAGGAAAGGTAAATATCCCAGGGCTTAGTAGCATCCTCTGTTATCATCCGAAGGGACAAAAGGAGGGAGGGTTACAGAGAGAACCAGACTCACAGAGCTTAAAAAACATTGAGAGGAACAATGAATTCAAGGTAAAGATAAAACTACAATCTTGAAGTGGGGCTATAAGGATTAAATATAACTTCACTCTCCTCACTACTTCTGGTCGTGTATAGGGTGGTTCCTAACACCAAGCCCAACAGTAAGTCCCAGGGTAGGAGAATTGTAATGTAATCTGGGACACTGAGCAGGACGCAAAAGGACTGAAAATTAGCCTGGGGTGGGGGGCAAATGGAAACCATGGGGCGCATTTCCCTCTTTCTAGCTGTGTGGCAGAATCTGATCCTGGGTCATTTCCACAAGTGGCATCTCCATACAGATGAGAGATAGCTATTCCTTTTCCTGCGGTTTTCGATACAGACAGCATGAGAGGGACAGGCTCCTATTTGTGCCTAGCACCTGCAATATTCCGAAGGATGGAAAACTTTCTAGCGATAGATCAGCTGCTATTTCCTTGGGAAGAAGTGTGAGATAGAGATGGACAGAGATACCGGAAAATTTCTTTCAACAATCCTCCAATTCAAAGAACTGGTGTCTTCCTATCAATGGGCCCAAAGAAACAGCAACATCTTCATTTTCTCAAGACAAAAATATACAGGCACATTTGTCACATTATAATACCTAGACTTATTTTATTTGTAAAGAATCCTGCAATTAATATTGGAAATATATTTGTTTCCTTCAAGGGAGGGGGATCCACACCTTCCCTTAGGCCATTCTTTATACATTTGCAAAGTAAAGCCCTAAACGAAAAGGTGAGTCTTTCAGTTCTTTTTAAAGGTCCCTATGTTTAAGATCATAATAACCTTCAATTTGTGAGACCCAAGGTACCAGAAACACCCATATAATATAAATGGAGGTTTTTCTTTATTTTCTTATCTAGTGTTAATCAATAAGTTTCACATTTTCAAATATACGTGTACTTTTAAATCAAAGGAACTTGTACAATTAGTCCTCCTAATTTTCACTCTTACTCTTTTGAACAATGATAAAATAAATAAAATCCAAACATTCAAGTGAGATTTCCTATCGTCAAAATCTAGAATTAAACAAATAATGGTTTCTTTGTTTTTCCTACAATGACATTCCCATAGGACAGCACAGTACAATAACATATCTTTTCATTTGTTTATACTTTGCTTAGAGCGTATATTATGTACTAAATTATATAATTTTATTATAGTGAGAACATGGATATATTTTACTTTATAGCATAGATCATACAGATGATGGTACAAATTCTAAACAATAAAAAAAAGTACCAAAAAAGAAGTACTGGTTTGACATTATCAAAAATTATAAAATCCAAAGCCAAATAACAGACAAAAATCTGCAAAAATATGGCATATGCAGTTTAATTTATAAAAAAAGCTTACTAATAAATAATAACTTAAAAATATTCAAGTTAAAATACTAAGACAAATTTTATATCTTATTCCTAATCATCATTATACTTTTTCTTTCTTCCGGACTACACAATAGCTTCCTCTAGGAGTCTTCAAATAGTTTCCACTCTTGCCTCTTTCTAATCAATCCATTATCCATGTACAGGCAGTCTATGTGTTATAGATAAAATAGGTTAGGCAGGTTTGTTCTTAAGTTGAATTTATATGTAAGTTGAAGCAGGTACATTTACTTATTACCTGTAATAGCCTCCATTCTGAAGTGCAAGTCATGTGCCGACTAGATGTTTGTAACTCAGGGACTGCCTATATCAGTCAAATTAATCTTTAACACAGCAAATAGACCATGCACCTTCCTTCTTTTAAAATGTTTAATTGTGTACCATTATCTTAGATCAAATTCAAAATGTCATCCCCTGGTCAAATTATCCTTCATGAGATCATAATGGTTAATTTTAGGTGTCAACCTGACCGGATTAGTTGTTCAAACGTTATTTCTGAGCAAGTCTTTTGGGGATTTCTGGAAGAGATTAGTGTTTGAATCAGTAGACTGAGTGAGGAAGACTCACCCTCACCCAGTGTGGGTGAGCAATGTCAAATCAGCTGAGCAAACAGAACAAAGAGGCAGAGGAGAAACTCATGTATTCTCTCTCCTCTCTCTGTCTCGGTCTCTCTCTCTTTCAACTGGAACACCTGTCTTCTACTGTCTTTGGACATCAGAACTCCATGTTCGCTGGCCTTTGAGCTCTGGGACTCTCTCCACTGATTTGCCCTCCTACAGGTTTTCAGGCTTTTGACCTTGGATTGACATTGATATCATCAGTTCCCCTGGTTGTTAGGCCTTAGGACTCAGCCATGTTACCAACTTCCAAGGTTCTCGAGTTTTGCAGGTGGAGTATTGTGGGACTTCTCATTCTCCATAGTCATATAAGCCAATTCCCCAAACAAATTCTCTCTCATCTATCTAGCTGTCTATCTATTTATCTATCTCTCTACCTACCTACCTATCTATCTTATCTGTTGGTTCTCCTTCTCTTGAGAACCTTGACTAATGCAGAGGCTATTTCTATTGAGCATTCGGATTTCTTACCCTGCAGCTCTTTTTTTCCTCTAGCTAGCCCTGATTAATATGAGTCTTATGTAAGTTCATGGAACAATCCAAGCTTGTTCTCATCTTTGGCTTATTCTTTGTCTCTGGAAAGCTCTCCCCCCAATAATGGCAAATAAATCACTCCCTAACGTAACTCGCATGTCTGCTTAAATATGCCAAGTTTTTCATCTCAAGAACTTAGCATATGCTGTTAAATATTCCCCAAATTTTGTATATCTTTCTTTTCAAATATCCAGCTGCTTATTAAGTTCTCCAGTTATAGGCAATCTCTAAGTTACAAACTGTTCTCCAGTTACAGGCAATCCCTAAGTTATAAACATCTGACTTATGTAGAACTCGCACTTAGGAATGGAGGCTATTACAGTAAATATCCAAGTTGTAAACACCCGACTGACATGGGACTCACATTTACAAATTGAAGCTATTACACATAATAGGTAAATATACCTGTTTGAACTTATATACAAATTCAACTTCAGAACAAACCTATAGAACCTATCCTGCTTATACCCCGGGCACTTCTGTATACACAAATGTTATTGAGACATCCTTCACGGACTTTGGATTTAAAAAGTATTCCTAATGTCTGGTTTTAAAACAAAGGTTGTTCTCTTCTCTACTCAGAAATATTACCAAATAATTTGATCAATGAGAAATGGACTTAAATTTTATGTTCTATAGTAAATGGGGATATCTATGCTACAGGCAGAATTCTGAGCCATCAACCAACATTCTTGCCTCCTGGTTTATGTCCCCTGTACGATGTATAATATCCCCCTTCGGAATGCACCTGTGACCCGAGAATGCAATGGACTGTGACCCCCACAATTAAGTCATTCATCAGTGGACCTGAGTTCATCAAAAGGGAAATTATCCCAAATGGGCCTGAACCAAGCTGACGAGTCCCTATGAAAAGGTAAAGCAGCAGAGAGACATTCTTCTATGTTTAAAAGTGAAGGAAGCTACTATATTTTGGAGAAAATAACACGGTAGGTTGGTAGGTAGGTGCTTGAAGATGAGGGTCTCAGTCCTAGAACTTCAGGGAACAGAATTCTGCCAACACCAGTAAGCCTGGTGAGGACCCTGAACCTTGCATCACATGGCAGCCTCTGCCATACCTTGATTTCAGCCTGAAAAGCCTCTACTAAACTCAGTTTAGCTGTGCACAGAATTCTGATGTAGGGAATTGTAGGATAATAAACATACATTTTCAAAGTTTCTAAGATAGTCAACAGTTTTATGAAAGAATGTTAAATATCACTGATCATTAGTGAAATACAAATTAACACCTCTATGAGAATCACCTCACATCTGTTAAAATGGTTATTAAAAAAAGGCAAAAGATAACAAGTGTTGGTGAGGATGCGGAAAAGAGGGGACCCTGTTCCCTGTTGGCAGGAATGTAAATTGTTATGGCCATTAGAAAAACAATATGAAATTTCCTCAAAAAGAAGGTAAAGTAGAACTACCCTATGATTCATCAATCTTACCTGTGGGTACATATCCAAAGGATGTCGGGGGGTGCCTGTGGCTCATCGAGTAGGGTGCCGGCCCCATATACCAAATGAGGTGGGTTCAAACCCAACCTCTGTCAAACTGCAAAAACAGAAAAATGGCGGGGTGTTGTGGCGGGCACCTGTAGTGCTACTCGGGAGGCTGAAGCAAGAGAATCACCCAAGCCCAGGAGTTGGAGGTTGCTGTGAGCTGTGTGATGCCACTGCACTCTACCAAGGGCGATAAAGTGAGACTCTGTCTCTACAAAAAAAAAAAAAAGAGAGAGAGAGAAAGGAAGAAAGAAATCAGTATGTTGAAGAGATATCTGCACGCCAATGTTCACTGTGGTATTATTCACAATAGCCAAGACACATAATCAACTTGAGCATCCATCGATGGATAAACAGATAAAGAATACTATGCATGTTAAAAATAAGGAAATCTTGCCATTTGCAACAACATGGGTCACCTTGGAGGAAGTTGTGTCAAGTGAAATAATTAAGCGCAGAAAGACAAACACAGGCACGAACCCTACGATAAAGTTCCAGTGAATAATGAACCATATATGATGGAGGTTACGTATGTGGTTCCTCATTGTGAAGGCATTTATTGTGCCTTTTCTACCTTCAGATACACAAATACTTTCCACGGTGTCAGAATTGCCCCCAGTATTCAGTGCAGTGGCACACTGTCCAGGATTGTAGTCTAGGAGCTATCGGCTATTTTATACAGCCCAAGTGTGGAGTAAGCAAGGCCATCTAGGTTTTGGAAGTACACTCTGCACAATAGCTTCATCTAACAATCCATCTCTCAGAACGTATGTCCGTAGTTAAGCAACACACCAGATCCTGCTGCATGACCTCATTTATAAATGAAATCTACTTTTTTTCTTTTTTTTTTAATTTTTATTAAATCATAATTGTGTACATTGGTGCACTCATGGGGCACAATGTGCTGACTTTATATACAGTCTGAAATATTTTCATTGAACTATTTAACATAGCCTTCATGGCCCTTTAATCACTATATGAAGACATTTATATTCTACATTTAGAAATTTTCACTTGTACCCTTGTAAGATGCACCGTAAGTGTGATCCGACCAATCACCCTCCCTCCACCCATCTTCCCCCCTCCCTTCCCCTCCCTTGCCCCTTTGCCCATTTCTTGTGCTATAACTGTGTTAAATGAAATCTAAAAAAGTTCAACTCAGAGAATAAAATAGTGGCTACCAGATTCTTGGAGGTTGGGGGGGATTGATGAAATGTTAGTCAAAGGATGCAAGCTTTTAATATCTCTATAGTCATTAATAATAAAATGTTGTATACTTGAATATTGCTAAGACAGTAGATTTTGGTTCTTCTCACCACCAAAATAGATAGTAAGTTTGTGAGGCAATAATGTTTTAGATATATCAAAACATCATGTTGTACATCATAAATTTGTATAATTTTATCTATTAGTTTGAAAATGAATTTAAAAAGATTAAAACCCTGAGAAAAACTATGTGATTAAAAATAGTCATCTATAAAAAACTGTATAAAAGGGCAGACCTGTGTTTCGAAGGAGTAGGGCCCTGGTCCCATATACTGGAGGTGGTGGGTTCAAACCCAGCCCCAGCCAAAAAATTGCAAAAAAAAAAAATCATATAATAAAAATAATTGAGAAGAAATTTGCTTTATAGTTAAAAATGAAAATATATCATTCACAGGTAATAATAAAATAATAGTGCAAATGTAAGCCATTACATCAAACTTGGAAAGAAAGTGCAAGGGGAGAAAGAACTGTAGGGTAGAAAAATTACATAAAAATGTATTGATTTCATTTCTCCTTACTAACAATATAATAAATACTATTTTTAAAAAGGATAATAAGCACATATAATCAGCTATTGTGTACAAAAATTTACTGAAACAAAATGCATACTGTGAAAACGATCACAAAATAAAGCAAAGAGCATGCAATATAGAAAACAGAGCAAAGTAACAGAATGACAAAAAAATATAACTTCAGATAGGACTACAGAATTCAAACCAAACCCATCTGTTAAATCCAATGAAATATTTTGTCTAAATATTAGGTATCTAAATTAAGTTGCATCCATATAATAAAATATAGAGAGAATACATGTACTCTCTATACCATGATCAGAATAGGCTTCAAGCAAAAATTATGAAGACTGGTGAATCTGTTCAAATTTTTTTAACCATACATATGCATACACAGAGATTATCTCTGTAAGATTTGGAGGAAATAATTGGATATTGATTTCCACTGAAGAAGAAAATTGGAAAAGAATAGGGAAAGTTGGCTTTCCCAGGAGATGTTTTTACTTATTTTAAATTTTGTGCATGGCCATATTCAAATATAAAAAACATTGTTTTAAATGAGTAAATATATCTATCTCAGCACCCTATTCACTTTTTTCAGAGAGCTTAAAAAATTGTCACAGAAAGTGTTTGTTTTATGTTCATTTTCTGTTGAGCTTGTGAGAGTGTAAGCCCTGTGTGAATCAGGACCAAGTAGAAAGAACCTGGTCTGCAAATAGACCTAGATGTGCACACTCTGAGAGGATGAAGGAACCAGGGAATTGAAAAGGAGGTTTATCAAGAGATAAAAAGAGTACACTTGGTGCCTGTAGCTCAGTGGGTAGGGCTCTGGCCACATACACTGAGGCTGGCAGGTTCGAGCTCGGCCTGGGCCTGATAAACAACAATGACAACTGCCACCAAAAAATAGTCGGGTGTTGTGGCGGGCACCTGTAGTCCCAGCTACTGGGGAGGCCGAGGCAGGAGAATCACTTATGCCCAAGACTTTTAGGTTGCTGTGAGCTATGATGCCACAGTACTCTACTAAGGGTGACATACTGGGACTCTGTCTCAAAAAAAAAAAAAAAAAACAGTAAAGCAAGTTTTATAAAAGTATTTATACCAGTAAACAATCCAATACAAGCTAAAATTAAAATGAAATATTTTGCCTATCTAATTTGCAAAACACTTTATAATTATAACATCCAACACTTGTAGAAGTATGAAAACAGGCACTTGCAAATATTGCTATGTTAAAAAAAGTGACAAGTATTCAGAGAAAAATTCATAAAATGGAAAAATCAAACTTAACATAAACTTTTAAACAAACAACAAAAAAGGATTGGGTAAAGAAATCAAATGTAACTTGACAATGAAATACTATACTGTGAAGAAAATCTATTTTACAATAATATATGAGAAAATATTCACCTGTCAATAGTCAAACTATTTGTAGTAGTCCAGAACACAATTTTCAAAAGAAAAAAGTATGAACACGTAGACACATATACACTGCAAACATAATGCAAATACATAAGGCAAGAATGTCGGAGTGGTTATTTCTTAATGCTATAATTTCCAAATGTTGTAAATTTAGATATTTTCTAAATTTCCTATAGTGAATGTATGCAACTTTTTAAATTACAAAACTTGTAACAGAAGGATTATGCATGTCCCTAAAAAGGTGAAAACTTTGATGCTAAACTGGCAAAAAAAAAAAAAGGAATAAAATATAATTTCTATGATGAGACCTGGCCATAGAAAATAATGTGTTAAAGCATTTCTTTTCCTTTTGGGGTGAGCAAAAAAGAACATTTCAGACTTGAAATGTGCTGGCATCTTGGTTTAATCTAAAGATCATGAGTTTGACTCATATCGTTCTGGATTCAAATAAAACTACGCTTCCCACCAGAGCCCAGTCTGTCCTCCCTCCATGCACCAGGTTGCCTTTATGCAGACGAACAGTAATGCCACATAGCTATCCTGCAAGGATAAATTCCCTTCAACTTCTCCAAGTTTCAGTTTCCATATCTGAAGTGGGGATATTGGTGCCAACTCCTAAAGAATTTAACAAAAATAATGCTTACAGATATGCCCAGAACACATTCATCTTAGTGAATGTATATATACCATACATGTACCAAGTATAATTAACATAAACTGTCTATATGTAAATACAGACACAGATTGTGTGCCCATAAAAATTGAGACTTATCATTGCATACTAACAAATGGAAGTGCATTATGGAAGCTACATTTTTATGAAGAGAGGATTAGATATGTTTGCAAGTGGAACTTAAAAGGCCAGTATATTTTCTATTTTACACAGACAATTTTAAGAATAAACAGAAGAGGTTTACAAATTTTGATTCGTTAATATCATGTAACTTATTTTTGGTTCAAAACTAGGTTTATTCTTTTAGGATGGGCAGAAATATGCGAGAAAGAAAGAAACAAAGCCAAGATTTCAGGAAAGATTCTGAAATAAAATATGCACACACAGACTTGAAACAATCTGGTCCTGGGGTAACAAAGTAACAGGTTTTTCTCCACACATTTCCCCGCCCCCCCCCCAGACAGGCACTGAATCCCAGTATGCAAACAAAAGAGACACATTGTAGAGGTGATTCATACAGCTGGGAAGACAAAAGGCTGTACCAGCCAAAGCCAGCATTTAACCATGGCCTATAATGGAAAACTTGTTTCTTTCTTTTTGAGGATAAGTGGCATGTTTGAATAAGTGGCATATTCTTTAAAGTTTCCATTTTTAAACATTAACTAATATACCTCAAAATAACCACCAACTTTCCCTTTTTTTTTTTTATATAGAAGCCTAGTTTTTCATAAATATCTGTCTATGCTTTCATCTACATATGTGCTGCTATCTTTCCATAAACTCGATCACAGTGTAATTTAGTCTGTATGGGTAAATGTGGAAAGGCTCTCAGATGGCTTAGAAGAAATAGAACAAAATTAGTTTGGATTTTTTTCCAAGTGGATTGTCACAATCTGTGCATGTTATTTCCCTCACCGTTACATTTAGGCAACATTCAGATTCCCTTTCCTCCTTTATTCATCTCCTATTTAAAATCAACAGGGGAGAAATTAAGTGGGTATAATCACCTCTAGATCCTTTACAAACGTTATGCAATATCCAAGAGACCACGATGCTCCAATGGCTGTTACTGGTTTAAATTCGGCAGATGACATTGAGGCAATGCGTCTTCTGCGGTGCCCAGGAAAATCTCAATCAGAGTTCCAAGTACAGATAAGCAGGGGAGAAATTTTCTTGCTATGCTGTGTTTTAACATTCCAGAATCTGGTCTCTGTCAAGATCATTCTTCAAAGCAACCTCCATTTTAACACAGATGCCAATAGACTCCAAATATAGGCGTTAAAGCAGCTTGTTTATAGAAAAGTGCTTAGGATGTTTGAATGCTAAGGATGTTTACATTTGGTGGGATACTTATGCATTGTATTAAAATATAATTATTTGCTATTAAAAACACAAGACAGGATAACTGGGAATGTCAATGTCTTGACTGAAATTATTTATTTCAAGTAGCTTCAAGGTAGTCTCCAAATGCACAGGCTCTTTGAACTTTCTTTCATTGAATATCATTCTAGTTAAAAAATGGTACCTAAGATTTAAGTACCACTTCCCCAATTAATAACACAGTTGTCAGAAGACTAAAATAAATGTCAATTACCCATTTACACTCGATTTCTCTCTTACTAGCTCCCCCTGAAGCAGTGGAACCGAGATCTTGCCTCCTTCCCATCTATACTCATATTCCAAATGTAGCACCTGCTGGACGCAGTGGCACAGGACTACTGCCCAAGCTACTTAGGAGTCTGGAGAGGGAGGACTGCTTGAGGCTGGAGTTCAAAGCCAGCCTGAATAATATAGTCATACCTGTCTCAAAAAACAAAAAACAAACAAACAGAAAAGGCTGGAAAAAATGCATAATTCAATAAATTATCTACCCATTGTATTGTAAATATAGCTTAGAGTCCACAGTTACAAATTACTGACTGTTTTTTTGACTTTTATTTTTGTCTGAAAACTTTATTGTTGGGGATTCACTGAGGATACAAGATGTGTCACATACTGACACCCCACCCCCTCCCACCTTCCCTCTCTCTGTTCTTCCTTTCCCCACCCCCCTTCTTCTTTCTCTCTCTGTTCTCCCCTTCCCCCACACCCACCGTGTCATTAATGTCATTAATTGTCATCAAATCAAGATTGAATACATAGGATTCATGTTTCTCCATTCTTGTGATGCTCTACTAATAATGTGTTCCACTTCCATCCAGGTTAATACAAATACAGTAAAGTCTCCATTTTTTTAATGGCTGAGTAGTATTCCATGGTGTACATGTATCACAGCTTGTTAATCCATTCCTGGGTTGGGGGGGCATTTAGGGTGTTTCCACTTTCTGGCAAATGTAAATTGAGCTGTGAGAAACAGTCTAGTGCAAGTGTCCTTATGATAAAAAGATTTTTTCCTTCTGGATAGATGCCCAATAATGGGATTGCAGGACCAAATGGGAGATCTAGTTTGAGTTCTTTGAGTTTGCTCCATACTTCCTTCCAAAAAAGCTGTATTAGATTACAGTCCACCAGCAGTGGAACAGTGTTCCTTTCTCTCCACATCTGCGCTGACATGTGCAGTTTTGAGATTTTGTGATGTGGGCCATTCTCGCAGGGGTTAGATAGTATCTCAGGGTGGTTTTGATTTGCATTTCTCTAATAATTAAGGATGATGAGCACTTTTTCATACGTTTGCTAGCTATTTATTTTTTAACTTTTAAAAAACTTTTTTGGTGTATTTGTGATATTTTGATACATGTATACAATGCATTATGATCAAACTAAGGTAATTTAGATAACCCTCACCTCAAACACTTTGGGGAACAATACAATTATTCTCTTCTAGTTATTTCAAAATACAAAATAAATTGTTAACTATAATTTCCCTGCTGTCCTATCAAATACTAGAACTTGTTTCTTTTAACTGTACTTTTATGCTGACTTTAATTCCATCTCGGACCTCCATTTCTGTTAAAAAGTGGATGAATAATAATAACAACATCCTTTCAGATTGAATATAACCTCATCACTTCCTGGCTAATGCAGTTTCCTTGGGGAAAATACTCAGTTTTTTAGAATTTCTCAGACATTCCATTCCTCCTCCATGCTGAAAGCAGCATGTGATATCTGAGTTTAGAAGAGATTTGCATAATGGCTGGCAGTGGAAGACGAGGTGAAATAAACAGGACAAAAAGGCAATAGTGTTCCCAGGAGATTATCCAGCACCCTGATCCCTCTGTGTTTTTCTGGACTGAATCATCAAAGCTAACTCAACAGTACATCATGCACATTGTAGCCTGCAAGAAAGTAAAATAAGAAATAGGAGAGGGCATGGAATCTCTACAAAAGATCTAACATTGAAGTTGTACACCTTATTTCTGTTTATCTTTAATTGACTGGAACTTAGTTTCATGGATCATAATGATAACAGAGTTAGAATAATTATCATTAGCAACTGCTATAGAAGGAAGAAAGAAATGTTTTTTATAAAACGAATGAAAATAATATCTAACAAAAGTTGCTTGGACAGGAAGAATGAAGTCATCTTGGAGAAGTAGATAAGGCAATTTTATAGTATGTCTTCCATTAAGTGAACTAAATAGGTTGTATTTGATATATTTATTGAACATATTCATTGAATATCAGCCATATAAGAGGAGAGTAGAATGATTATAGTACCTTTTCTAAAGGCAGTTACTAATTACTAATTTTATTAGAATTTTATTACTTGGCCAAAATGGAAATAAAATAGTGAAACCTTGAGTATTTTGAGACATGGAGACATGTTTTTAAGGAGTTCAGAATCCTGTGATACCAATGTAATAGAAATGCTGCTTAGTATAGGGCAAACTTTTAATTTTTTTTATTAAATCATAGCTGTGTACACTAGTGCACTTTTAAATGCACAATATAATACTGTGGACAATCACAAACCACTTCTGAGAAGAAACTTTTGACTCTAATCATTTATCCTTTGGCTGTAAATATCTTTGGCTGAAAATAACTAACAGAGACTTCAGGTCTGGTGCAGGAGCTAAATAAACGTTATGTAAGACCGGGAGCCCATTCATTTTCTCACTCTACTTCTTTCTTTTGAACTGTTATCTTTATACTATTACCTAATAGTCTTAAGCAAATAATGGGTCCTGTCATAGCTATGCAACCATTCAAATCATGGCCTTTGCATGCCTTAATAATTCTTGTGCAACTCCAAGATTATTCCCAAACTTCTTTGCTTCCTCAGGAAGTTAACATCATCAATGATTCCATCTCTCTCCTTAATAAACAATATTCTCCCTTTATTGCATTCTCACTCTTCAGAATTATAAACAGTCTCTCTCATAACAAAAATAAAAAAATCTCATCTCACGCCAATAACTGATTCTAGCTAGCTTGCAAATTTTCTCTTTCCTTGCATGACCAACAATTTCTAAAGTATAATTCTCACTCATTTCATCTACTTCTCTTTCACTTCTTATCCAAATTAGTCTGGCTTTTTGCTGCCACAAGTGCAATAAGTCTTTTCTTGCTAAAGTCAATGGTCAATGGTCTGCATACTTCCATGGTCTGCATACTTCAGATATAATATACAAGTCTTTGTCCTTATAAAACCTAGCTACTGGCATGGGACTCTGTTTACCACTCTTGTTGCAGTTCTAGTTTCTTTTGGCTTCTGAAAACTTACTGCTTATTGAGTTGCTCATACATTTCTGACCACATCTCAGCCATTTTAATGATTTATATCTTCTATTTGTACATCTCTTCCATTGATGCAGGATACCAATATGAAAAAAAATTCTCCACATTAAGGCACACATAGAAATTCAAACTACCACCTTATACTATGTTGCTATGTCATAAATAGAACACAACTATTTGTATTAGACCAGTAAATAACCCAGTCAATGGGTGTAACTTTAAGTGAATGTGGTAATCACTTGGAATATAGGAAAAAAAAAGTTCTATATTTCTAGAAAAATAGAAAACTAAGCTGCTAAAGAGACGTCCTACTCCATCACATAGAGAAATACTACAAATATTATAATGTAAAAAGTTTTCAATAGGTAGCCTAGCACAAAAATAAAAGAAAGGGAGTCTTCAGATGCCAGCAACATACAGAAAACTCAAAATCAGACCAACAACTTCAATTTAATTGTGACTTATGAGAGTTTCAGTAATTCTTGAAAGCTAAAATTCATCTTTTAAAAGTCCTTTTGTGCAAAGATAGGTACTCGCTATGTGGCCCTCCAATTAATCTCAAACCACTGGCCTCAAGTGGATCTTTCTGACTTTAGCACCCCAAAGTACTAGGATTATAAGTGTGAGCAACCACATCCCACCATGGGCTAAAATTTGACACCATTGTAAGTAAAGAAAATGTGGTTTCTTATCTTTAGAAAGTGAAAGGCTTAAACAGAGTCATCTGAGTATGGCTTAGATCTTTGAAGTGTTGTCCTAGCCATATATATATATATATACACACATATATATATATTTAAATTAGACAAAAAATCTGGCTACTGACCTGGAAAACTATTTTCAAAAATCTTGCTATACATTTAGGACAAAAGAAAAGAAAGACTACCATAAGAAATGTAGTAACAAGATCTATTGCATGCTGAAACATGGAATCTAAATATATTTTATCAACATGATAATAGAAACACATTTTAGGAAATTAACACGATTTGAAGATACTTGAAAGCTCTGAATCGCTTACAAGAGCAAACATTTTCACATCACAGTTTATATTGAACTTCCATAGACCTTTGCCAACTTCACAAGAAAAAAAGAGGCCTTAAAAGAAATAAACCTTCTTGAAATCAATATATTTAATCTGATAGAAGAAACTTATTTTGTCAACTCTTTGTTCATTTGACAAATATTTATCAAAGGTCCACTATAAATCAGAAAAGGCACAGTATATACTGAGGTAAACAGAGAATAAACAGATGAAGATCTAAAAGAAGGAAAAGAAACCATAGCAAAAGTCCAGGATAGAAGGTGACGGAGGACAAGCTCATAAGAACCATGAAAGAGAAAAGTTAACAACTTACTCCCTGAACTTAAAAACTTAATGAACATGTGATTACTTCAACAGTACCCTTAGTAAATGGGAACAATATAGAGGAGATTAGCTTATCTCCTCTCCGAAGATGGCATGCAAACAAGTGAGTGTTTCTATATCAATTCCTAAACCCAATAAAGATAGCACTAAGCAGAAATATATAGTATAATTTCACTTTATTTATTTATTTTTTAATATTTTCTTTTCTTTTCCTTTTTTTTTTTTGCAGTTTTTGGCCAGGGCTGGGTTTGAACCCGCCACCTCTGGTATATGGGGCCAGCGTCCTACTCCTTGAGCCACAGGCTCCTCTTTTCACTTTATTTAGTGATGAGACAATCTCCAATAAGATATCATCAAGTGTAATTCAACAGCAAAACAAAAACATTTTAATGTAAGCAATTTAGAAATGCTAAAATGACCCAGTATTATTCTACTAATGTTAAAATAATTCATTATATTAATATGTCTATGGAGAAACCTTATAAGATTGTTTCCAGGGATGATGAAAGGGCTTATAGACAAAATCAGAAGCCCAGAGCTGACACCCCCACGACTATCTCTCTCACGGACCTGGAAGCCCTTCCTTTGAAATGTAATTAACATTCAGTCAGCTGAGAGACCTATCTTCCAGTCTCCTTGGGAGGGAGAACCCTAATTTCAGTGGGTGCCATGAATTTTTTCCATGTTATAAATCCACCTCCTCCAATGGTAAAGAATAAAGATAGGTAATTGGATATGGCCAATTATCAAACACAAATGGCCTACAGTCCCTCTTATTCCAGCTCTTAATAACTTCCCCAGCCACGTACTGTTTCAGTGAAACTGAGTTTAGACTGTGATCTGGTCTCTCTACACTATTGCAACAATCTTGAATAAAGTCTTCCTCACCTGTTTAACTTTGTCTGGTACAAGTTTTGACTTGATGTTCCCAGAAAAAAAAATGCAAATACATATACTCAAAAAAAAAAAAAAAAAAAGCATGCACTACAATGCACACCAAACTCAAAACTAGACAGGTCTTCATCAACACTTGAATGAATACATAAGTCATGGTACATTCATAAATAATACAATTCAGCAATAAGAAAAAATATTCTCTATGTCTGTAGGCAAAAATATAGATCCCCTTTCATAAGCATAACATCAAGAAAATGAAGCTAGTCATAAACGAGCACCTCGTATTTGATTCAATTTATAGAAATTACAAAAAAAACAAGTGGGTCTTAACTATCCTTTTAGAAACCAGGCTAGTGACGATCCTTGATGGAGGCCGTTTTAGAAAGGGTGACTTAAGAGGTGCTGGTGATATTCTGTTTCTTGATCAAGGTGCTAGCCACCTGGGTCTATTCAGATTATGAAAATTCAGCACACTGTGTAGCCGTGAAAGATGCACTTTCTTCATGGACGTTCCTCTTAACGGTTTTAAAAGTCACCCAGGGAACTTGTTAAGCATGCACGTTTCAGTGCTACATTTCCAGAGTTTCTGATTTAAAAAATCTAGGATGGGACCGGGATAGGAGCATTTTAAAAAGCAGGTGGTCTTGGCACACTTTGAAAAATACTGTTTTTGTGGGCTGTTTAGGTGATGAAACTCTAATTACGGATTCTGTCAAAGAACCAAAGTGGGGGGAAAAATAGTAACATTTAAATGCAACAAAAGGAAAAAATAGTGAATAGAACTCTACTAACTCTAGCGTTTTGAGTACATTTTTGTAAACATAGAAGTACAGTTTAGTAAACAAAGTGAAAAGTTCTTTCTGCACTACCTTAAATAAAAAAGAAAAAGTACACCATTTTCGCAAGATTCTCCTGATCGTTTGTGGCTTAGGAGTGATGGCGCCGCCATGGCAATGCAGCAACAAGCCAAATAACCTCGAGTTCACCCCTGCGTGGAGGCTCAGCTGAGTGTGACACCGCTGCAGCCTCAGTATGTGTCCTCCCAGCATCTCTGGGGTTCCCTCAGGCTTTCTGGTAACCCCTTCGTCCTTCTACCCCTTCGCTCTAATGTTACAGCAAATAGGAATTTGGCCAGTATGCTCTGAATTAGGTACCACAAACCTCTCCTGAAGGTAGCTACCCTAAGCTACCAGCTTTTCAGGACTTAGCGTCCTATTAATTTAAATCCGAAAGTAGAGTCTCAGCTTGGAGCAAGCCAGAGATAGCTTCATCTCATCTAAGTATAGAGGGCTGCTTGTCTGAGCCACACTGTGCTAGTCAGGGAAAGAGATGACTGAACATTCTTGTTTCACTTACATGACTCTCTAAAGAAGCAAATTACTGGAATAATTATAAACAGCCTAAAAATAGCATGAATTACAGACGCATGCTGTGTACAAAACAATGACAACAAAGCTATAATTTGTTGCTGCAGTGAGAGTAAAATCTCTGTGCTTGGCTGTAGATTCATAAAGCTATTCTTATTCTCACTCTTTTCCCGACTTCTTTCCTCCAACATTCTCCCTTACACGATAGCCCGTGTTTTCTCTTTAATAAATGTTGAATTCACTGATTCACTAGTTCACAGTTTTTCTGGTTTGTCTTCTGATTCATTTTAAAACGAATGGATTTGTGGTTGCCGCTTTTAAATCCTCCGAAATCATCCCTGAATCATGTGATTTTTTTTTTCCGCCTTCTGCTGTCACTTTGGTTTTGAAAGAAGTAAATCAATACAGTGGCTTAAAACGGCCTGGCACTATTGTCGGTAAATATATTGCATTCAGTTACTTTTGCTCACTAACTGTTGCGTGATATAATACCAGAGTATCCTTTGCTGCAACAGAATAAAAAAAATTGCTATTTTGAGCTGTGAACTAAGGATTGATTTCTTTTAAGATACAGTATGGATTTTATGTATTGCATCTAACCTTACTTGTCACATTTCATGGAAAACTCCATTCTCATTTGTGTGTAATCGAGGCAGCCTTCCACACAGGTGGAGAGTCGCCTTGGTCCACTGATATTTTGGTAATTTTCACCTGTAGCCATTTCATCAATTACAGTTCTTAAAACCTAATGCACATGTTCAGAACGCAGCCCTTTCATGGCAGAAAACCTCAATGCACTCTTTAACACATTTGAGCCTCTCAGAGTCTGTATTCCCTCACCTACCAAATGGAAATATTACCAATAAAGCCATTTTCTTATATTTGTATGAGACAATGCATAGGAAAATGTCAAGTGGAAAGCCATGTGCAAATGCCAGTCAATTGTCCAAAGTCAAGGGAAGATATTGTCACAAGACGCATGGCTGGTTTTTCTCCAGCTACTCCTGTTGTTTGCTGCCCTCAAAAAGGTAGGACTTATCCAAAAGGAAACTATTGGGTTAGGCACATTGTCTGCACCTATCCCAGAACATGAAAGCTTCAGGAGAAAACAGGTGATTCAGTAGCTATACTGTGTGGCTATAAATCCTTGATCTCCAAGCCCGGGGCGGGGTCAACACACCCTGTTTTCCATGTCAACTGTCATTTCTTATCACCACAAAAACTCTGAAGCCTGTCTGCATCGCCTACATGTTTACCTTAGCTTCTGTTCCCTCAGACCACTTCCCTTATATCCTATTTTAAGAATACAAGGACTTGGATGAGAAATGTCACAATCTCCCCCTGCCTAACTTAGTGATGTGCCTCTATTCAGCGTCCCTCCTTCTCTGGCAAATGAGTCCTGCGACACTTCTTACAGTCTCCTACACCCCTCAAGTGAACAGTTAAACTTAATGTCAAAGTCACCCCCTCTCATTTTAACAAAGAAGGAAAACTTTCTCCTTGATAGCACATCCATCTCCAGCTAGAAATTTACCTTTCTCCTCCCCTTCACAGACAAATTTCTTCCCGGATTCATTGCTTGATGTCTCCACTTTTTAACAGCCTACTCATTCTTCAACCCACTGCAATCTGGCCTCTTAACACCACCACACCCACCAACAGATCTCCTGTCTCTAAAACAAATGGAAACTTTTCAGCCCTTATTTTCCTTGATCCCACAGTAGCTCTTGCATTTGTTAATTTACCACCCTTCTTTTTTAAAAATAATTTATTGACATGGAATTCACAATGGATTTTAAATGAACAATTCAGTGACATTTAGTACATTCACAATGTTGTGCAATCACCACTTCTAGCTAGCTCCCAAACATTCCCATTACTCCAAAGCAAAATCTCTTATTCATTTCCCCCTCCCAGGCCTTGGGAGCCACCACTCTGCATTCTGTCTTTATGCATTTATCTATTCTGGAAATTTTATATAAATGCAACCATACAGTATATAATGTAGCCTTTTGTGTCTGCCTGCTTTCACTGGGTGTAATGCTTAAAAGGTGCATCCACTTTGTAGCACATATATTGATACTTAATTTCTTATTACAGTTGAGTAATATTGTATTATGTCCATATATCACAATTGGTTTATCCATTCATCTCCCTTCTTTCTTGAAATAAACTCTTCCTTTGGTTTGTCAACCACTCTCATTGCGTTTTCCTCTTACTTTTTGCAAGCCCAATATTTAGCATAATATTCTGGAAACACTGTAGGAAATAATAACGCTTTATTCCTTTTTATGGTTGAATAACATTATATGCATATACCATAATTTCTAGACCTACCAGTTTATCTCTATCCTGGTGTTTTTCTAAATTCCAGAGCTATATATCCAACTGCTATTTGTTACTGTCACTTATCACTGACACATATACCTGTCACCAATACACTGATGGTTCCCAACTTATGATGGTTCCACTTACTATTTTTCAACTTTACAATGGTGTAAAAGTGCTACACATACAGCAACATTTCCAACTTCTAATTGTGACCTTTTCGCAGGCTCCCAATATGCTAGATGATGCCGTCTCTCGATGCTGGTAGCAGCCAAACATGGCAGCTCCCAGTCAGCTATGCAATCACAAGGGCAAACAAATAAGACTCCACAGAACACAGTGTACTGTGTCCTGAATGCTTTTGAATATGATTTTGCCCAGTTATAAGCTAATGTTAATATTAACATGAATGTTCAGAACAAAACAATAATATTCAGAATATGTTTAAGGTGGGCTAGGCTGAACTATGATGCTCAGGAGGTTAGATATAGTAAATACATTTCAACTTATAATATTTTCAATAGCCCCATCTTCAGTGAAGGAGCATCTATACTTCAAACACAACATGAAACACTAATGTCACTGATTCTCAGAAGGTTGTGTGTTCATCTACAATTTCCATTTCATTAAATGTCATTGCCATTTATCCTGTTATTTAAGTAAAACCCTAGATGCTATCCTTGATTTATTACTCTCTCTCTCCTACCATATTCGATCACCAAATTTACCCACTTTATCTCTTTAATATCTCTTGAGTCTAATCATGACATGCTAAACCCATCAACGTCAACCTTGTCCAAGCCACTATCCTGTCTCCTATAAGGAGTTTCCATTCGTTATATGGAAATGTTATATGTTACGTTTCCATATAATGAATGGAAACTCCTTATAGGAGACAGGATAGTGGCTTGGACAAGGTTGATGTTGATGGGTTTAGCTGAAGTCTATACTTCCGGGCACAGTCTATCTTTTTTTTTTTTTTTTTTTTTTTGCATTTTTTGGCTGGGGCCAGGTTTGAACCTGCCACCTCTGATATATAGAGCCAGCACCCTACTCCTTTGAGCCACAGATGCCACCCCAGGCATAGTCTATCTTCCACACACCTTCTGCAACCACAGTGATTTTCAAATGCATTATCTCTTGTGATGCCAACCCTTTAATGAAGAAAAGTTTTCAATAGCTGCAGATTGCCCTCAAGATGAACTTTGAAGTCCTGAAAAATGCTTCTTTGACCCTTCATGAACTGATTCTTCTTACTTCTTTCAACTCTTCTCTAGCCACTCTTCCCAGCATTCTCCATCCCAGGCATAATAGAGCTGGCTTTTGAACAGGTCATCCTCTCTCCTTAGCTAATTTTCTCTGTACAGAACTATAAGTCCCTGCCTCTGGGCCACACATCAGTTGTGGCTCATGGCCTGTTAGGAAACAGACGCACAGCAGGTGAGCAGCAGACAGCAAATGAAGTTTCATCTGTATTCGTAGTTGCTCCCCATTGCTCACATCACCGCCCGAAGTTACATCTCCCGTCAGATCAACAGTGGCAGTAAATTCTCATAGGAGCAGGAACCCCGCAGTAAACTGTGGCTATGACGAAAATAAATCTAAAGCACTCTGTAAGTATGAGTGTCAGGGTGAAAAACAGTGAATAGAATCGGAAATGAACACTGATTACACTGTTCAGTTTCAGTGCAATAATAAAACAAAGCAGTTTAACTTATAAAAAGAAACTAGACCTTTTCTTAAGTGTTCCGACCTCTCTGTCGCAGGTCTGTGAAAACTGTTTCCCATGAAACTGGTCCCTCGTGCCATAAAGGGCTGCTGGTCTAGAACATTCTCATTCAGCCGTATTATCACTTTCAACTTGCCAATTCTAACTCATTTCTGAAAGACCACGTATTTTCTTTCTTGCCTTCAGTATGGATTTTATTTTAATCCTGTTCTGGTTTGCCTACATTCTCAACAACTGCACAGTGTACTGGGCTAGCTTTCCTGTCATTATCTCAAACTTAGGGTCTTTATTCCTGTTCAGCTGAGACTGTGTCTTTTTGCATACTTTTTTGAGAATATTAAAGCACACTTTTCTAAAAGTTTCATTATTACTGAATGAAAAAAAATTAGATTACATACCTTCTTTAGACTTCCTTTCGAGAATGAAGATGCATGTATATTTTAAAGCCTGTGGCTGAGTCTTAATGAGATTCTCTTCCATACTCCCACAAATCCTTCTCTTTTCATACTTCAAGATCAGTGTATGTAGAACTTACAACATTCTGGGATGGTGAATAGCTCCTGGGGTTAGAGCCCTCATAAATGGGGTTAGTGCCTTCTTAAAACAGGCCTGAGGGAGCTTGTTCCCCTTCACTGTGTAACAGAGCAGCAGGAAGCAGAGAGCACCGTCTCACCAGAAACCAGGTCTGCTGGCACCTTGATCTTGGACCCCAATCTCCAGAATGATAGAGAAGGGATTTCTGTTGTTCATAAATTATCCAGTCTAAAATATTGCCCCCTAATATCCTGAGTAGATGAAGACACTACTCATGATTTTGAGTGTTTCAAGTACGTCTTTGTAAAAGATGATCAGTTTGAAAATGCAAAGAAAAAACAAAAAGTTTTTCTTTAATATTTTTTAAAATTCTTTAAAGAAACAATAAAATACTGCCTATGAAAACAATAAAGCAAAAACACTCGGTAAATATTAGTATCAGGGTAAAAAACAGTGATTAAAATTGAAAATGAACACTGATTTCACTATTTCTTCAGAGTGAAATAATAAAACAAAACAGTTCAACTGATGAAAACGAAACCAGACTTTTTCTTAAGTGTTCCACATTTCTGAATCACCCACATGTGACTTTTAAAAAGTATAGTGTTCCTGGCATGTAAAACAAAGTTAACAGAACTGCTTTATCTTTTTAAAGTCCACAAAAGACACATTAACATATTCTATAATTTAACATTTAAAAATTGCCTTGGATTATGTAACTCTCATATGAAACAGATTATACTTGGGACATACTAGGAAGCAACAAGAAGAATCTTGTATCAATGATCAAGTAGCTAAAAATTCAAGTTCAAGACTTCTGACTAACTATGTAACCTCAAACAAGTCACCTGGCTTCATTTTCTCTGGGGCACGTTTTTCCCTCCCCTACAAGTAAAATAGTAAGTGGGTTGTAGTAACTGGTCTCTAAGGTCTCTTTCAGCTTAAACTCTAGTATGGAACAAAATTGAAAAGCAAATGTACTTTTCACTAAAATAATTACTTACTACTGAGTATAATTGCTTCCTTTTGGTAAAAGGACATGCTCATTATACTCATTTTTATGTGTATAGCACTGTTTTCTATTTACACTGTGTGCCTATAAAGCTAGATGATGTTTTTTGAATAAGCACAGAAGCACTTGTTCTTGCAAATGAATCTAGTCTCATCTTAGATGGCTAAGTCCAGAAGTTGCAAACTGATTCTACTGATGACAAAGTTGATCAGTTTAAAACTCTTAAAATTATCCTCGAGGCCATGCACAGTGGCACCTGCCTGTGGTGCCAGCTTCTTGGGGATTGAGGCAGGGACATAGCTTGAGGCTAAGAGTTTGAAGCAACAGTACATGATGATCATCCCTGTGAATAACCACTGCACTCTGCCCTAGACCAGACCCCATCTCTAGATAAATAAATCAATTAATTAAAATGCCTTTCTCTATTAAAAAAATTATTTTCTGAACTTAAAATATATACCTTTAAATTCACTTGATAATGTCTCTAGTATTTCCTTATTAAAGATATCATTAGAAATGTCTTAATTTTTTGACTGTGTTATTTATTTATTTATTTATTTATTTACTTATTTTTGGTTACAATAAGGCATCTTTTATAGTCAAGATTGACCATGAAGATAGAGTGATAACTCTGGAACATAAGACATTTGGTTTCTAAAATGTGTGATTTAATTACACTGTAAGAAGATAAACTTCTTGTGTGGATGATAAAATTGTAATTTTTTGAAAAACTTCAAAGGAGTCACTATACATGTGCTTTGAAAAATAATAGTATATTTATAATAAATGCACGCATTCCCAGGGGGACTACTTTGAAGTATAACATTCTCTCATTTTATAAGTTCTACTATGGTTTGTTTAAAACATAGGCTTCATTATTGTATCAACAGACATATTTATAATACTCATAAAAATAAACCTGTGGTCTAAGAAGAATAAATATATGATGAGATTTACTAGTTTTAGAATTCAGTTGCTTCCATTACTCTTTCATTTAATTTTCTTTTTTTTCCCCAAATTATTACTGGCTAAAAATATTCTTGGTTACATGGATCATTTTCTAGTGCTTGAATCCTGGTTTAGATAGTGTTCATTGTATCCTTTAGGGATGGTTTCATCCATCTGCTCCTCCTCCCATTAAGTTTCACTTCCCTCTATGGACATGTGTGCTCTTTGGTTAGTTCCAGTTTAATAGCGAGCACTTGTGGTGTTTGTTTTTCCATTCATGAGATAAGTCATGAAGTCATCCTTCTTCATGGCTAAGTAGTATTCCATGGTATACATATACCACATTTGGTTAATCTACTCATGAATTGACGACTTGGTTTGCTTCCATATCTTTCCAGCAGTGAATTGTGCTGTGATAAACATTTAAATGCTGATGTCTATTTGATAAATGACTTTTTTTCCTTTGGGTAAATAAATACCCACTGGGATTTCTGGCTCAATGGTAAGTCTACTTTTAGTTCTTTGAAGTGTCTCCACACTGTTTTTAACAGAGGTTAAAACAGGTAATATTTTGTAGCCCCAGTGAAAACATAAAAATATTCATTTCTCTCTGCATCCATTCTTGTATCTATTATTTTGTTTTCCTTTTTTTTTTTTTTAATAAAAGTCATTCTAACAGTGGTAAGGTGATATCTCTTTGTGGTTTTAACTCGAATTTCCTTGATGATTAATTATGTTGAGCACTTTTTCATATATTGGTTGGCCATTTGTTTTTCTTCTTTTGAAAAGCTTCTGTTGATGTCTTTTACCCACTTTTTGGTGAGTTATTTTATTTTTTCTTGCTGATTTATGAGTTCTTTGTAGATTCTAGTTATTAGCTCTTTATCAAATACATAATTTGCAAATATTTTCTCCAGTTCTATAGGTTGTCTACTTGCTGATTAGTTCCTTTTCTGTGCCAAAGCTTTTTAATTTAATGAACCCTATTTATTTATTTTTATTGTTGCTGTGATTGGCATTCCTATCATCTTCATAACTTTTTTGCCTAGGCCTGTATCTAGAAGAGTTCTTCAAACATTTTCTTTTAGAATTCTTATGTTCTCATGCCTTACATTTAAGTCTTTTAACCATTTCGAACTAATTTTTTGTGAATGGTGGGAGACAAGAGTCCTGTTTCATTTTTCTGCAGGTAGCTATCTAGTTTTCCCAGGACCATTTATTGAATAGAAATTCTTCTGCCCAGTGTACATATTGTATTTGTCTACTTTGTCAAAGATCAGTTAGCTGTATTTATATGGTTTTGCAGATGAATTTTCTATTCTATTTCATTGTCTATGTCTCTGTTTCGTGCCATTACCTTGTTGTTTGGGTTACTATAGATTTGCAGTATGGTTTGAAGTCTTGTAATTTGATGCCTCCAGATTTGCTACTTTTGCTTTACATTGCCTTAGCTGTTAGGACTCTTTTTTGGTTCCAAACAAAGCACAGAATTTTTTTTTCTAGATTTGTGAAATAGGATGTTGGTAATTTTATGGGGATAATATTGATTTTGTAAAGCAGTTTGGGTAGTGTGGACATTTTATCAATATTGATTCCACTGATATACGAACATGAAAACTTTTTCCCCATTCAGTATAATGTTGCCTGTGGGTTTGCTTTTCCTTTTCTAATTCCTGGATATGTGTTTTTGTAACTTTGAGATATGTTCCTGTCTGACTAGTCTGTTGCAGGTTTTTCTCATGAAAGGGCATTGAATTTTGACAAATGCTTTCTCTGCATCTATTGAGATCATTATGGTTGTGATTTTTGCTTCTGTTTATGCAGTACATAACATTTATTGATTTACATATGTTGAAACATCCTTGAAACACTAGGATAAATTCCACTTGGTCATGGTGGGTTATTCTTTTGATGTGCTGCTCAGTTCAGTTTGCTAGTATTTTATTGAGAATTTTTTCATCTATTATTTGTAAGAGATATTGGTCTGCAGTTTGTGTGTTTGTGTGTCCTTTCTTGGGTTTAGTATGAAGGTAATACTGGCTACCAACTTTTCTTTGTAGGTCTGAACAAATCTGACTGTGAGGATTGGCGCCTGTGGCTCAATGGGCTAAGGCACCAGCCACGTACACCTGAACTGGCGGGTTTGAATCCAGCCCAGGCCGCCAAACAACAATGACAGCTGCAACCAAAAAATGGCTGGGCATCATGGCGGGTGCCTGTAGTCCCAGCTACTTGGGAGGCAGAGGCAAGAGACTCGCTTGAGCCCAGAAATTGGAGGTTGCTGTGAGCTGTGATGCCACAGCACTCTATCCAGGGTGACAGCATGAGGCTCTGTCTCAAAAAAAAAAAAAGAAAAAAAAAAAAAAACAAACACATCTGACTGTGAATCCATCTGGTCTGGGATTTTTTTTTTTTCTTTTTGAAATATTTTATATTGCTGCTTCAATTTCATTGCTTATTATTAGTCTGTTCAGAAATACTATTTCTTCCTGTCTGAGTATTAGGAGGTAGTGTGGTTCCAGGAATTTATCAAGTTCCTCTACATTTTTGAGTTTATATTTATTTTTCATAGTATTCACAGATATTATTTTGCATTTCTATGGTATCAGTTGTAGTATTCCCTTTTTCATTTTTGATTGAGCTCAATAAGGTACTTTCTCTTCTATTCCTGGTTAATCTACCAAGAGATCTACCCAAGAGGTCTATTGACTTTGCTTATCTTTTCAAAGAACCAATCTTTTTTTGTTTTTCCTATTGATCTTCTATATAATTTTCCTGGATTTCACTTCATTTCGTTCTTCTCTGACCTTAATTATTTTTTTTCCTTCTGCTGACTTTGGGTTTGGTTTACTCTTCCTCTTCTAATTCCTTGATGTGTGCTATTAAATTGCTAATTTGTGATGTTTATGTTTTCATGTTGTAGGCTTTTAAGGGTCTGAATTTTCCCCTTAGGACTACTTTTGCTGAATCCCATGGATTTTGAGAACTTTGTCATTCAGTTCAAGGAATCTTTTGATTTCCATATTAATTTCATAATCAATCCAATAACCACTCAACAGGAGGTTGTTTAATATGTGTGACTTTATGTAAATGTGGCTATTTCTCTTGTTATTGGTTTCTAGTTTTATTCCATTGTGATCAGAGGTGATATATTGTATGATTTAATTTTTTTTAGAATTTGTTGAACAATGATTTGTGGCCAAAAATATGGTCAATCTTAGAGAATATCCCATGTGCCGATGAGAAGAATGCGTAATCCGTGGTTTGGGGAAAAAGTAGTCTGTAAATGTCTATTAGGCCCATTTGTTCTACAGTCATATTTAAGTCCAATGTTTATTTATTTTCTGTTTGGAGATCTTTCCACTTCTTTCGGTGGGTATTGAATTCCCAGCAATCATGATACCATGTTTACGTCACTGCTTAAATCTTGTAGGGTTTGCTTTATTAATCTGGGCTCTCCTTTTTAGGCGAATAAATATTTAGGATAGCTATATTTTCTTGTTGAATTGCTCCTTACTGTTAAACTACATTGAACATTTTTTCTTTCTTATAATATTGTTAATTTAAAGTCAATTTTATATGATATGAAAATGGCTATGCCTGCTTTCTTTTGATTACCATCTGCATGAAATATTGTTTTCCAGTCCTTAACATTGAGACCATAAGAGTCCTTTTGGATTAGATAACATTTGCTGGAGACCACAGATACTTGGATTGTATTTTTTTATCCATTCATCTAGCTTATATCTCTTGGGTAGGAAATTTAAACCACTTATATTGATTGATATGATTGATATGTGGGCTTCCACTCTGTTCATCATGTTGGACAGTACCTTATAGTTTGTTTTATCTCTTGTACTATTGCTTTACATTAACTCTAAAATTTAGCTATTAGGTGGTTTTACAGGTGGTTTTATAGCTTTTAGGTGGCGGCTGGCCACTGTGTTGAACGATGTATAATGCAGTTCTGAGAGTTTTCTGCAGGGTAGATCTGGTCATGACAAATTTTGTCAGTGTTTACTTGTCTAAAGATATCTATTTCTCCTTCATTTATGAATTTATGGAACATAGTTTTGCAGGATACAAAATTCTAGGCTGGCAGATTTACTGTGTAAGAAGACTGATGATGGGGATCCTGGTCCCTTCTGGCATAGTTGAGAAGGATGCAAATACCTGATGGGTTTTCCTTTGTAAGTTATTTGATGTTTTCAAATAACAGGAGTTACAAATCACAGGAGTTCCTCCTTCATGCTGACTTTTGGCAGTCTGATGACTATGTGTCTTGGTGATTGCCTCTTTGCAGTAAGTCTCCAAGGTGTTCGTTGAGCTTCTTAGCCCTGGATTTCTTAATCTATAGAAAAAAGGGTTGTTTTCCTCAACTGCTCCCTCAAACAGGTTTTCTAGCACTAGTACATTTTCTTCTTCACCTCAAGGATGCTTGTGATTCTTATATTGGCCATTTTACCTAATCCCATAATTCTTGTAGGCTTTTTTCATTTTCCCTAATTCTCTGGTCATTATTTTTGACTTATAAGGAAATTTGAAAGAGTTGTCTGATATTTTTTAATCTGCCTGGTCTAGTCTATACGAAAAATTTTCCACCATGATTTATATTTTCTTAAGTAATTTTTTTATTACCAGAACTTCTATTTGTTATTCTATCTTTTTATTACCAAACTTCCTTTTCTTTGATATAGCTAACATTTTAGTGAATTTTTAATTTATTTTTCTGAATTGTTTTTCTAGTTTCTTTGAACTTCTTAAGAAAAAATTTTTTTTCTTGAACTTCATTGGGTTTCCTTAAAAATCCATATTTGGAATTCTTTTTATGATATTTCAATATTTTCATTTTGGTTGGTATCCAATGGTAGAGTGCTGGTGCTCCCTATGGGAGATGACCTTTTGCTCTGATTTTTCATGTTTTCAGGGTTCTTTTGCTGATTCCTTCTCATCTGGAGCAGCTTTTGATTATTATTTTTGGATTTTGTTTTTGTTCAGTTGAGGCATTGTCCCCATACCTCACTTCTATAGGTGTATTTGTAGCCTATGTTGAGTAAGAACCTTTGGCTTTGCTTGTGGTTGATTTGAGGGCAATCTAGGTTCTCAGTACAAGCCTAGGTTATAGATGTCCTTAGTGTGGTGTTTTCCTCAGTTGCAGTTGTTTTTAGGCTGTAGGAGTGGTAAGTTGGGTGTGTGAACAGATTCCCTATTTTACTTCAATGAGAGAGAATGCAGATCATTTAAATCCTTTCTCTTTTCCTAGTGGTGTGGATTCCTTCTTTAAGTGAATAGTATTGGCACACCCAGTTTAATCTCTGACACAGTAGGTGGTGCCTGAAGATGAGACTCAATCTCACCATGTAAGATTGAGTCAGTAAATACTCTCTAAAGTAATGTGCACATTGACCTCTCTGTCAGTAGTTGTCTCTTGTTCACAGGAAGGAACAACTTTATAGTATTGTTTTTGAGACATGGGACTGGCTGTAGCTTCTCAAGTGGAGCACTCAAGTGCTCCAGGTGGTGGATGGGGCCCTGGAACTTCTGAGTGAGTCGCTGTTGTCTGCCACAGCAGAATTGGGGGGTGGGGTGGGTTGAGTGAGCTTGCCCACCCACTCCTCAATGCCTGGTTAGGTGGTTATTTTGACAGGGTTAAAAGCTCTGCTCCCAGCTTCTGTGGCAAGCCACTAGGGAGAGGCCAAAGTGGCCTCACATATCTACAAAGCTTGCTCATGGAGACAGAGTCATCTGAGATTCACAACCTGGATGTTTGGCTCTCAAACCCTCCCCTGACCCGCTTGTCTGACTCCCTAGCATGAGACTCCATGAAATGCCAGCAGGCAGGGAGCTCCCAAATTGGGCATCTTATGTCATTATAGTCCCTAAGGGGAATAAGCATGGGACCAACATGCCATGAAATTCTTAGCCTGCAGCACCTCCCCGCTGGAGAGAGATGGACACCTGTGGCATTTTCAGCTAAACTTCTCTCCTGACTAGAATGGATAGGGTAAGGGCCACAGCTCCTGGTCAGCCCAGGTGCCCCTACATGCCTGAGTGCTATGGCACCTGGGAGCAGGGATTTTCCCTCCAGAGGACCCACCCTAATCCAACACAGAAGTTTTCCTGAGGTGGGGAGGGGCATTCTCCCATCTCCCTGTCTCGCAACCCTACAGTTTTCTCCCACTCTTTCTGTTCATGGGCCTAATCTCCACCTGGGTCCATTTCTCAGACCTCTGTTCCCAGCAGTCGACTAAGTCCTTAGGGACATAAGGTCCAGCCCACTTGTCTGACCCACATGTGTGTGACTGCAAAATGCCAAGAGGCAGGGGGTTGCCAAACTGGGCAGCCTGGGTCCACCACAGGCCTTCAAGTAGAAAGAGGAGGGAACCACTCTCCATGAGAACCTCAGCCTGCAGTATGTGCCCATTGGGTAGAAGTGGCTGCTCCTCAAATTCTCACCTGGAGGCACTCCCCATTTCAGTGGGTGGGGGAGGGTGAAGGAAAAAATGTCTGAATGCAAAAAGGCCAGCTTTCCAGCCTCATATGGCACTCTCCTTGTTGGACATCCCTAGACAAATGACCGAACGCCCGGATCATGCAAGTTTTCCTCACTATCGGATGTTGCCATTGTGCCTGGGCTCATAGGGGGTGAAAAAGCATCCCAGAGATTTGGTTGCTCACTAGTGTCTGAAGGCTTGTGGAAGGGAGAGAGGGGTCCCCATACTCTTTTGCTGGGCTCTGAGGCTCCATGGGTTTCATCCCCATCAATAATGTTTTTCTTTTATCTTCTTCCTTTTCTGCTTCACAATTTTTCTTCTGTGGGGTCTCTGGCATTTTCCAGCACTTGTCTCTGTGATGGGCCCCAGATAGCTGATCACATCTCTTCTCCCCTCTCCCTTATGTGAAATCCATTCCTCCCTCTGGGATCTGCCAGTAAGCAAAGCTTCTCGTCATCCTCCTGCCCCTCCCTTCTTCCATTATTACTTTTCTTAACCCACATTCATTTCCAATCTCCAGATAAATACACAAATAAATTATTAAAGGGAAAATTTAAAGATTCTTTAGCAGAGTTATCTTAAAATTTCAGTAAGAGCAAGTACTTAGTAAAAAAGTTATTGCTATGGGTTGGATACTGGGGAACTCTTTCTTCACTTTCTTGTCAATACTGGAGTAAGCTCTCTACCAGATTGAATTAAATTGCTTTTGAAAGCTAACCCACATTTGGAAAGATATGCAAATATTATCATTCATTCAGATGTATTTTTAATACAATATGTCTTGTCACAGGAAAGAAATTGAAAAAATATATCCCTTTAAAATTGTACTTCTTGCTATTTAGATGCAACTATTGTTTTTCTATACTGTTTACTTTCCCCCAATCACATGAAAGGACAAATTCTACAACTACTGTATTTGCTTGTTAAAACAAAAAGACAGTGTACTATCATTAATGTGTATAAATTTTCTATTTAAAAAATCTTCAATGACCAGGCATGGTAGCTCACGCCTGGAATTCTAAAATTCTGGGAGGCCAAGGTAGGTGGATTGCTTGAGGGCATGGGTTCGAGACCATCCTGAGCAAGAGCAAGACCCCATCTCTGAAAAATAGCTGGACATTTAGGTAAGTACCTGTTATTCCAGCTACTTGGGAGGCTGAGGTAAAGAGGATACCTTGCCCAAGAGTTGGAGGTTGCCGTGAGCTATGACATCACAGCACTACCAAGGGTGACAAAGTGAAATCCTGTCTCAAAAATAAATAAATAAATAAACAAACATTCATAATTTTTTTCCATTTTTATTTCTGTGAATTTATGAAGTACAAGTACAATTTTGTTACTTGCGTGTATATATATATATATATATTTTTTTTTTTTTTGAGACAGAGCCTCAAGCTATCACCCTGGATAGAGTGCTGTGGCATCACAGCTCACAGCAATCTCCAATTCTTGGGCTCAAGCGAGTCTCTTGCCTCCACCTCTCAAGTAGCTGGGAATACAGGCGCCCGCAACAACGCCCGGCCATTTTTTGGTTGCAGCCGTCATTGTTGTTTGACAGGCCTGGGCTGGATTCAAACCAGCCAGCTCAGGTGTACGTGGCTGGTGCCTTAGCCCGTTGAGCCACAGGTGCTGAGCCACTTCCATATATTTTGTAGTGGTGCCATTAGAGCTCTTAGTATTTCCATCACTCAAAAAATGTACATTGTATCTCTTAATAATTTCTCATCATTCTTCCTCTTCTGACATCTTTCTGCTTCCAAATCTCTATTGTCTTTCATTCCACACTCTATGTCCGTAGGTACACATTATTTAGTTCCCACACGTGAGTGAGGACATGCAAAATTTGTCTTTATGTGCCTGACTTGTTTTGCTTAAGATAATGGTCCCTGGTTCCAACCATTAGCCGCAAAAGACATGATTTAACTTTTTATGGCTGAATAGTATTCCATTATGTCTATGCACCACATTTCCTTTAGCCAATCATCTGCTGACAAAAACAGATTGATTTCATATTTTTGTTACTGTGAATAGACACAACTATTGCTTCTATACTGTTTACTTTCCCCCAATCACATGAAAGGATAAATTCTACAACTACTGTATTTGCTTGTTAAAACAAAAAGACAGTGTGCTATCATTAATGTGTATAAATTTTCTATTTAAAAAAAATCTTCAATGACTGGATGTGGTGGCTCATGCCTGGAATCCTAGCACTCTGGGAGGCCAAGGCAGGTGGATTGTTTGAGCTCATGGGTTTGAGACCATCCCTCCCCTCACGGCCCTCGCAACTTAGTCCCTCTGAGAAAGTAGAAGAGTTCACAATGTTTACCTGCTAGCTACATACATGAATAAATATCACACACTAATAAATATTAAATATGCTGTTTTTATTTGTCTTTGCTGGCTTCTATTATTTCACCAGCAGTATCAAATGTGAAAGCATCTGGACTCACACGGAGAACATTGGGAGGGTTATAAGTTCTAACATACGAAAGTCATCTAATAAAAATACATTTACTTGATTATTTATATAAACCATATAACTACGGATTATAATAAACTATACGAATATATAGCTAACTTTCACATTTTAATGTTTCATAAAGCATTGAAAATTGTTTAAAGTGAATCTGCTAGTGCTATTCTGACTTACATAATTTTGAGGGCAAAAAATCTGGACTAATTTTCTAATGTATTTTTTTCATTAAAATGGCATGCTTGAAAGTAAAAATGACTGAAGAAAGAAAAGAGAAACAGAAGAGAAAAGAAAAAGCATCCAGTATAAATAAGCAAAAAAGAATAATGCCAAGGATTACCTGAATTTGCTTGAATTAAATCATTTTGTTAAATAACTTAAGTATACGTTATTCAAAAAAATTTAACAACAGAGTACTTGTAATCAAACACGTTTTAAAAATATTTTAGACTGGTAATATATTTAAGCGGCAAGTCTGGGCCTCTTGAATGAACTGGCATGTCTGATCTAAAGGAAACTGATTTATGGGATTAAGAAAGCCCTGGAAAGCATTTAAGTATGACTTTACTGTGGCTCAGACACACATGGGCATGATTGACAAACAGTGGGGGAGTCTGCCAGAAACCTATTTGCAAGGGAACTGAACAGCAGGGAAACCTCCCAGGAGAGAGTGTATCCTGGAGAAGAAACTGCCCAGATAAATCTGAACAGGTATGTAACAAAGCTTTAGCAGTTGGACAGAGTCATGATTCAGAGGGAAATAGAGTTGTATCAGTCCTCATCCCCTAGATTCATGCCTGGGTTGAAGGAGAGAAAGAATTATAAGGAAAGCAAATACACAGCAGAATATAGAGCCCTTTTACTACTTTGGAGTATTAGTGTTATTGGAATACAACTTTGGTACCCTGGAGGGTCAGGCCTGCTTCCAAGAGCAAGTTGTGCCTGGTGGGAACTGTGGAACTACAGAGAAAGATACTCCCCCCTGTGCCCGGCACGGATGTGGTGGCCAATGTCAGGCACCACAGTGTGAATATACCATAAAGTGGACTTCTACCCAAGTTCATTTCCTAGAAACTCAAAGAAGTGCTCAAGGGAGCAGAGGTGATCTCCATAAAGAACAATGACTGAGCCAGGATAATCATCATATGGGACAATACTAAGATATGAAAGGGTTTAATTCTCCCCATGTATAAGTTTCCCAATAGGCCCTTCAGTTTCCTAATAAGACATTCAGTTTAAAACATTACTAAATATTCTACGAAGGTGTTAATTTCTCACCAACTTCATTCAGCACCCCCTTCCGCCTGCTCCACCCCCAGAAGTCCTCAGACAGAATTAGGATCCAGTCGGTATGGGCTACAGGGCTGTGCCCTGAACCTCCACAATGTATTACCAAGAGAAATCTCAAGTCTTTCCATGACGCTTATTTCGACATCTCTACCCTTCCCCTGGGACAGACTGTTCACCTTCTGTTGCTAACCGTCATCTTTTGTAGAGGTTTTTGGAGGATAGACAAAGGTTCCAAAATTCTTAAAGGGAAGGGATGGCTATTATTCCCAAAGTGGCTGGTCTATCCATTTTTCATATGACCTTTTGAAAAATAATTAATTGTTTTAATGCAGGACTATGCACAGATCTAAATTGGCTTTTTTCACCTTCTAGTCATTTTACTTTGTCTATTTGGAGAAAACATTACATTTAATCTTTCTTTCTGAGAAAAAAATACCTCCTATTATTAATTCAGAGATAATTCCTGTACTTTCAAATGTTTGTGAACTATAATAAACCAAATGGTTTCATGGTTGGAAAGATCTCCCCTCCCCCAACTCTATAAAGGCAGGGATTGTAATGTCCTCTTGTTAGACTCCATAAAGGTTACTTTAGTAAGTAACTTATAAGTTACAGACGCATATTACTGTTGAGGGAAAAGTAATTTGTTGTAATCATTTTTAATTATAGTTATTTTTAATTATCTTTGCTGTATGTGCAAACATTAAAAATACAAACAGTGCTGCTATAGCACAGATGGTTGGTGCTTGTTACCCAGGCTGTCAAGCATCATTTGAACACCACTGCCTCCTTTTCCCTAATTGTAACAAAAAGCAATAAAGTTTCTTCTTGGAAACAATTTTCACGTTTAAGAAAACTGGTTGTTACTAAGAATGGGAGAACAAAGTTATGAAAAATGTTACCCTTTCTCTCTCCCTTGTCTAGGCTTTTAAACTCCTCTCCATATAAGATCCTCTTCACTCCATATTGTTCTGGGGTACCCAGTGGCAACCTAGATGTGCCTGTGTTTGGTTTTGCTCTGAACCAATCAACCAACTAAGATCTGAAATGATTTTAAAAAGTTTCCCTTTTAAAATTTGGTTATGTTGGCTGGGTATGGTGGCTCACGCCTGTAATCCTAGCTCCTTGGGTGCCAGAGGATGGTGGATTGCTTGAGCTCAGGAGTTTAAGACCAGCCCGAGTAAGAGTGAGACCCCATCTCTACTAAGAATAGAAAAATTAGCCAGGTATGGTGGTGCAGGCCTGTAGTCCAAGCTACATGGGAGGCTGAGGCAGGAGACCACTGAGCCCAGGATTTGGAAGTTACTGTGAGCTATGACACCACAGTACTCTACCCAAGGCTACAGAATGAGACTCTGTCTCAAAATAAAGAAAAATAAAATAAAATTGGAGTATGTTCATTTAAGCGGCAATAGGAAGTGTGAAGGTGGACCAAGGTTCCAAATAGCTGCTTTTATAAAAGGTGACACAGACACACACACAAATGCAAAGTAAAACTAACAACCCATGGTTTTAATGCCATTAGTGCATTGATAACAACATATGATTAAAGAAAATGGCTCCATTTTCTTTCATTTACTGTGAGAACTATTACATATGCCACCTGGTGGCCAGCACTGGTGTGGGTCAACTCCAATTTGAATGGCCTCTAATAGAAAAAGCACTTGATCTTGGGCATAAAGCCAAAAGTCAAAAGTGCCATCATTATCCAAATGTAAAATACCTCAGATCAATGCAAAGAAAAAGAGCTGCTCTTGGCTTAGCTTGATGTTGGTCAATACATTATATTCCCATTTATACACATACACATACTTTAAATTTATTTGTCATTATTTAATATTTTCTCTGCAAGCATGCTAGACTGCAGCTACGGGAGAAAAAAGAAAAAAAGAAAGAAAGAAGGAAAGATTGAAGGAGAGAAAGAAAGAAATCCTCGATAATCAGCTTTACAAAAAATATTCCTATAAACACGAAATTGTAACCAAATGAATAATTCATATTCCTAAAAATGAATTCAACCCATAAGGATAAAAATGTGCATAAGATATTAAAAATAGTATGTATGGTCCGGTGGTAGTTCATATCAGTTTAGATCAGTGGTTCTCAACCTGTGGGTCATGACCCCTTTGTAACAATGAAAATACAGGATCGTATTAGCAAGGCTGAGAACCACTGGTTTAGATGGTAACAAATGGAGTAATCTCTGTTTACACTGACTCACCTATCCTTATGGTCATTGTTCTGAAGGACAGACAGAACATAGAAAGAGCTAACCATAATATTTATTTCCTAATGTTTTGAATTTTGTGAATATCTGACACATTTAAGCACTATTATAGTCTGAACATTTGTTTACTCAAAATTTCATATGTTGAAACCTAATCACCAATGTGATTGTATTAGAAGAGGAGGCAGTTGGGAGGTGATGAGGTCATGAGAGTGGAACCTTTTAAACAGGATTAGTGCCCTTATGAAAAGAGGCTCCTGAGAGCTGCTTTGTCTTTTTGTACCCTAGAGGCACCATCTATGAATATGGAAACAGGTCCCATTAGACACCAAATCTGTCATTCCCTTGATTTTGGACTTCCCTCCCTCCAAAACTGAGAGAAATAAATTTCTTTTGTTTATAAGCTACCCAGTCTATGGTATTTTGCTATGGCAGCCTTAACAGACTAAGAGAAGTATTGTTGCATAAAAAGATATGAAAAACATCAGAGATAAAATTTGAGATAATCTTTTTCTCATATGCAGCTAAATTAGATACATTAATTTGAGACAACATTTACTTGGAAGCTGAGGATGAAAACTCTAGATCTGAAAAGAAGTTACATTATTTTCCTATAAAAATATTAGTTAATGGTAAGTATTGAGATAATTAAAAATCAAGTTTTAATTTGTCACTGAAGGTGCCAGATGGACAGTCCCAGAGTGCATGTCTGTTTTTATTACAGGAACAAGTTAACAAAGACTGCTCTGCCATTTCATGCCAAATTTACATTTAATGATTAAATTGCCCTTATTAAAACCATAATACTTTGCTGAGAATATAGATGGATTATATGGCACTATATTCTCAATGATGGGAATGTAACAAATAGTGCTGTGCAGTTAAAATTACAATTACTGAGAACATATCAAATAAAATAATAAGCTGGAAGTGAACAATTTCACCTATTCTGTCATTTAAGTTAGCATTTACTACAGTGATTTTCAACTACTCTGTGTGCTGTGAGAGGATCCTAGGTGTGCCACAAAAGTTTTTAAAGATCATTACTTAAATTATTTTTGAAAGAAATTCAAAACACAGAAAGTATATTCTTTTTTTAACTCTTTTTTTTCTTGATCAACATAATTTAAGGGTGCCATGAAATATTAACTATAGGATCAAGTGTTTCATGAGATAAAAAAGGTTGAAAAACACCAGTCTACTGCATGAGTCCTAATTTCTAGTTTAAAATCTGTGCTTATTTTAGTTGAATAAACAAGTCCAACAATATAGTCTTTCCAAAAAAAAAAACAAAAGAAGGTCTGACTTAAAGTCCTGGAGCTTCTAAACTATGGTCATCTTTAATACAACTACACATAATGCATAAACTTAAAAAATAATATTTAAAAGCATAAACTAAATGGAAAACAGGAAGCCAGAGAGATACATGAGAGTCACCACTGAGACCAGGTTCATCCTAAGGACAAAGACCAAAACCCCATGGCACGGAGCCTCCAAGGGAAAGACTGGAGCTTTCCCTGACTCCAGAACAGTTCTAAAACACTAGGCCAGCAGATAGCACAACGGAAAATATAGCATGAATTTCCTTCACAGAAGGATAAAACTAGGAAACCTTTCCTAAATTTGGAGCTAGCTGGAGGAAAAGAAAAATCTCCCCCAAGAATGCATTGCCACTCACCACACCTCACAGCAGATTTATAACACCAGTTCACAGTTTCATTTGTGGTTCCAAAAGTCCCTTAAACTTCATATTTATTACGCATGTTTCAGAATCAGTAGTGCTCCCAAGACCCATCAGAAGTAAAAGCAAATCTTCATGGAGGAAACTTACCTTTTCCTCAGATTTCAAAAAGTCTCAAAAATAAGGTCCCAGAGATCATAGCTAAAACTCAAAATAAAATAATTCTTCAATTCAGCCCAATTTTCATAGGGTTAACAGAATTAATCTTCCTAATCACTGGCTCTTCATATCTCTTTTCTTTTCAAAAATAATGTGGTGCCTGATATCTTGGTGAATCAAACATAAGGCTACACACTTTTCTCCTTTTAAGAGAGAAAAGTGCTCTCATCAGCCTAACGTATCTTTGTTTACCACAGCCACATGATCTGTTGGTTCTGCATTCAACATGTTCACGTCCATGTCTATTCCTATACCTTTTTCATTCTTTCTCTAGGGCTCACCTCTTCTTTAATCATGTCTCACTCTTTCTTAAAAGAGCAACCAAATATTCATCTTTGCAAGTCCTGTCTTTACTTAACTTTTCATTTGCCACCAGCTAACATGTCAACTCTTAATTTACACATAAATTTCACTGGTGTTTTCATATTTGTGAATTGAATTCCATTGTTTACATTGGAAAAGGAGGTACACATAAAATGCCTGTGATTCCTGCAGACAAGTAACATGTGTTCTAATTCTTGTGTGCCTTCAGAGTTCACAACATCATGTGCTATATGCAGAAAATATTTGGCCTAGGTGATATATTACTTACACAGGCATATTTTAGGTTATTTTCATCCCACCTTTTTGCAAAAACGCTTAGCCTAGGAAAATGTACAGAATGTGGTAAAAGAACATACATTATATATACCTGAGAAAAATAGAGTTAAGACAGAAGTTCCGACAGAAATATGTACCGCCGATGTCATATAAACTTGGTAGGAGCAGACCACAAATTTGACCATGAGCTTTCTAGCCATCAGTGGATAGAGGAACTCCTGTTCAGAGGCAGACAGATTTCTTAAGAGTAGCATATTTAGTTAGGATTTCTTATAATATAAACAGCCATATTCATGAGAATATAGCTATTTGTACAGCAATGTTCCCAAGCCCTTTCTACTTTTCAACTTCTAAATTACAAAAAGGAGCTGACTGCAACAGAAAAATATTAAGACAATTGGAAACATTCATTGGAACAAAATGCCCTTATCTTCTGGGCATTCACCAGAAAGCAAGCCAACCAATTGCTTGTAATCAGAGGGAACAAAGTAGTTTCCCAGTATTCAGTTGATTCTAAGGAAGAATGATCCAATGAACAATTATCTTTGTAATTTTAAAGTTACAAGATATTTGCATGAAAACAGGAACATTATCTTTAACCTATTGCTTAATGTTCATTTAACTCATGTGGCTTTTCTTATAGATTATAAAACAAGTCCAGTATTCTTTGTTACTCAAGGTAGAAACTGTTTTATCTACACATTACACATTGCTCCTTTTTAGTTACCAAGAGAGTCCTAATTGTGTTCAGAGACCAATATATCAGCTAAAGACATTTGTTTTCCAGAGTCCTGTGCAGTTAGGATGGGCGTATGGGATGGTCCAGCCCAGTAAAAGGTAAGAGAAGATATCTGGGAAAGCCTTCACTTTACTGATAGAGGTCTTGCTTCTGGTGCTTCACTTTTCTTCTTTTCTTCTTTATGTGTGGAATGCGGCTAAGATGTCTGAAAGAGAAGCAGTAACTTTATTTTCTTGAGGCTGCAAACATGAAGATTAAAGTCTACACCTGTGTCCTGAAGGATAAAGACAAAAAGGCCGTCATCCTGATGGCAATTTCTGAGCCATTGAATTAGTCCTGGCCTGCCTACCTGTGGACTTCAGTTGCTTTAAGATTTGCTTTAAGAGAGAGGGAAGGAGCAAGGGGGGTGGGGTCTTGGTGTGTGCCACAACTTTTGGGGGCAAAACACGATTGTAAGAGGGACTTTACCCAACAAGTGCAATCAGTGTAACATGGTTTCTTGTACCCTCAATGAATCCCCAACAATTAAAAAAAAAGTGAAAAAAATAAAGAAAGAAAAAAAAATAAAAATAAAAAAGATTTGCTTTAAGAGTTAGGTGTTAGAATCTCTCCATCTTCCTGTTCCAAAACACATGGATGCTGGGCAGGGAGAGGAGATGGGGTTGGAGTGTGCTGTGGGGGTGTGCAGATGACCAGAGCCATCATTCTCATAGTATCTCCCAGGCTTTCGTTGCACCTATGCTGTCTCAAGTTGCCTCTTCTGCTTCAGGACTGCCAGGTGCCTCTGTAGAAGGGCGTACATGGTGGCCTAGTTGCTGTACCTCAGTTACACACGGTGCAGCTTGCTTGGGCCAGCGTTCTGTCTACGTTGAGCAGGTGCCCAGTCAAAATCTGAAAGATTTGAGCCAAAGATGACAATCTGGGCATCTGAGATATTGAAGCCCATTTCATAAGGCTATTGGATAAAATAACTAATGGTTCTTGAATCAAAATAAAGCAAACAGGAACAACCTTGTATTATCAGCCTCGCCTTATAATCTGGTGGATTAGTGGAAAAGGACTGTAGTGTGTCCTTCATAGCATTCACTATTTTCTGGACAGTCTTCTTTGCCTGGCTCTGCTTATGAAGCACTCAGTGAAAATAGCTCTTCAAGGAATGACCAATGATCAAGTTGACAGGTTGATCCATAACTTGATTTTTTTTTTTTTTTCTGAGACAGAGTCTCACTCTGTTGCCCAGGCTAGACTGCCATGGCATCACGTGATCCTCTTGCCTCAGTTCCCAAGTAGCTGGGACTACAGGCACCTGCCACAACACCTGGCTATTTTTTAGAGATGGGGTCTCACTCTGGTTCAGGCTGGTCTCGTACTCCTGAGCTCAGGCAATCCACCCACCTTGGCCTCCAGAACATGTTTTTAAAAAATATTTTTTATTGAGTGGCACCTGTGGCTCAAAGGGAGTAGGGCGCCAGCCCCATATGCCATAGGTGGCGGGTTCAAACCCAGCCCAGCCTTAAAAAATATATATATATGTATATTTATTATTATAAAATTAAAAGAAAAGTGGAGAACATAAAACTAGTGGAATATTTGACATTGTATTTGAGAAATTATTGCATAAGTATCTGGTTCAATGTAAGTAGTTGAAATTCTTGGCCATATCCAAAAACTTTAACCAAAGGACATTAATTTATCTGACATCAATGTTCTCACATACAAAGTAAAATTTATTACCATGTGCCAGATCCTATAGCATGTTGTGAACATATTTTGGTGAATGTAATCTCTCGCTATGAGGAAACTAAGGCATAAGGAATTTAAACAGCTGTCTTGAAGTCTCATGGCCAGTAAGCAGAAAAACCAGAATTGGAAACTATGCTGTCTAGTTTTAGATTTCAAATTCTTAACTAAAACATTGTATCTCACAGGGTTGCCATAAAGATTAAACAAACTAATTTATGCAAAACATTTAACACAGTACTCAACATATAGTATTTGATAAAAGATATGATTCTTATTTTTCATATCACTCCTTTTATAACTTGAATTCATCATAAGACCTACTGATATACAGAGAAAGAGAAAACATTTTGGAGTAAGATAAAGTAAAATTCAAATTTCAACCCAGCAAGGAATTATGCTAAAAACTTCATCAAATAATTTAAACTTTCTGTTTCTCAGTTCCTTCTACAGTAAAAAATATAAATTTCACAGGGTTGTCATGAAGATACATTACTTTCTACTCATATAGAATGAAAGATATAAAATTCTCTTTCTCAAAATTCCAGGGATGATAATATACAATACACAATAAGAACCCAGATTTACATTTTAAAAATTAAAATTTTAGGTTCCTCTCATTAACTTAATGAATATTAGATCCTCTATTGTCTTAAAATCTGAAAAGAAAAAGGCTGTCTACAAAAATGGTGTGGTCTTTTCTGATCTGGCTTTTCAATTCTACTTTGAGCTATCAGAAAAGGAATGAACACTATATATAATCTTCATCAGGTTTTTTTTTTTTATTCTCCACTTTATTTCTCAAAGGTTTACAGTTACTGTTTTGTATATAGTCACATTTGTATACCTACTGGATAATCATTTATATTCCCTCATCAATTGCTCTATGATTTGATACAAGAACTTCTGTGACAGCTGCAATGGTCCTGCAGTTGTATTTTACTAAATATTTGTCAGGAAGTTTGCTTTAGCTATCTTTCAAGTTTTTTTTTATTTTTTTCTTTCAAGTTCTTATAGGTGCTCTGATAATTCTATTGTAACTGATTAGGTAAACTTGGAGTAGTGTCACTTCAAATAAAAAAATATGCCAGCCTCATTAGCATCAGCACTGACACACTTCTTAATTAAGCTGTTGATCCCATAAATGATATAGTTTACAGAAGCTTCAGGAATATAAGCTGTAAACCATTTCATTGCACTATGCTTTAAAATATTTTAATATCATAGACTGTAGTTGTACACATTTTTTTAAAGTCTTGACATTATTTATTCCTAAAGGTGATGGAAGTTCTCTAATCTCACCTCCATTTTTGCCTTTGAATGGTGAAGCTTCTTGCAAGGTCATGCAGGGAACAGTGGGATCCAAGACTTGATTTTAGGTCAATATCATTTCTTCTATACACGCTACATATTCTGTTCTTTAGTGATATACCTCTTTCTCTCTACCCATCCTTCTTATCTCTGGTGCCCTTTTGTTGTTGTTTCTATATAACATCATTAGTTTCCTTAACCCAACGTTGATTTGTGTCTCTTTTTCTGTCTCCTTCTGGTTTCCCTGGCCACAATTGACTTTTATGTGCAGTCCACGTTTGTTACATGATGAAAAAAGCTCAAAATTATCATAAAGCAAATTGATTTCATGCATGTGAGTTACCAAAGTAGCATAAAATATCTTTATATGAAAACCAACCAAAAGGCTATGCGCTCATAAAATTTGCCAGAACACGGGAAGATCATAAGTTAACTAAAGATATGGGAAAACATAAAAAAAAAAAGAAGAAGAAGAAGAAGAAGCAAAAAATGGAGAATCTTAGCTGTCAGCTCCCATAGCAGGCACTTTGAAAGTACTATTTAATTTAATCTTTTTATAACACTTTCATGTGGTCATTATTGAGGAAAATTAACCTCAAAATAGTCTAATAAATTACCTAATGTCATGCACTTACTTTTCAGAGCTGAAAGTTAAATTTAAGTCTGTCTGTCTCCATAACCACATTCTTTTCAAGTTGTTTCCCTTTCCAACAGTGGTCCCTAATCATTTTCACAGAGCGAAAGATGCTAAAGTTGGTTATTTGGCTAATTATATTGCCTCAATCATTTTCAATGAAAGTGAAGAGAGTAAAATCAAGTCAGCCAAATCAAGTTGATCATTATTTACTTTTGATCTCAATACATTGGCTTGCTACCTAATTGGCTAGTGGTTGGAAGTGATTGGCAGGTGTTACAAAACTCATTAAATCAACTCTAGTTAAAAAAGAATGATTGCTATCTAAACATAGTATCAAGTTGAAGGATTCTCACGTGTCACAATTTCCTCAGTCTCCAGGGATGTAAGCCAACTTTGCATATACAAATTTGCACATGTCCCCTGATAACAATTTTCAGCCATTAGGCTCTGACACTCTTTATATGAAAGTTTATTCTAACATATACAACAAATAATGCATTGATAATAAGAATGCTGAACACGTCTATGATTTTTTTTTTAAGTAACAAACTGGATATTAAAGACATCAGTAACTGATTCAGGTTTTTTATTTGCATTAGTGAATCTTGAGAGATCGTTCTCTGTGATTCTGCACATTCTGTTACAGAATTTTTCTCTATTCCAAGTCCTTGGTCTCAGGGTTTGAAGAATGAAACCACAAACCATTCAGACAAGCACTAGGACAGAATTTATTGACAGGAAAAGATTGATAGAAAGATTGATAAGCAAAAGAGAAGAAAGCAAAAGAGAGATAACAGAACCTCTGGCAGAGGAGGTGAGGAACCCATGTGGGAACCTCCCAGAGTCTTTAAATCTAGGGAGTTTAAATGCTGCTTTTCTTAGCCTGTGGGCAGGGGATCTTGGAGAAGTGTGTCACAATTGACCAGAAACCTGTCCGCTGAAAATAATCCTGCAATTAGCACAGAAATGCGCTCCTCGAAGTTTTTGTCTCAGGCCAGGAATTAGGGTGTGTGCTCCATTCTCAAGGAGGAACAAGTCATCCTTTCAGACTCCTTTCTTCAGGGCCTTGCTTGAAAGGCAGACTATTTGTATCTAAAGGTGGGAGCCTGTAATGAGATTGACCTTGAGCACACTCAGGCCTAGAAAATGGGTGTCTCTCTCCTGAGCTGGGGAAACCCATACCACCTGTGAGCGGAAATGACTGCCCTTTGCTCTTGTTGCTGGAATTTCTTTCTGCCAAGTCCTTGATCTCACAGATTTGAAGGATGAACCCATAGACCATGCAAGTAAGTCACAGCACAGAGCTTATTGATGGAAAGATTGATAGAAAAATTGATAAGCAAAAAGGAGGAAATACACTATCCAGCAGCAGAGGTGGGGGAACCCAAGTGGGGAGCCCCCGTCCCAGTGATTTCTATCTAGAGCAGTATTTTTCAACCTTTTTAATCTCTCATGGCACACTTGAACCTGTGAACTAAAATAAAATCTTAAGTCTCCTTCCTCAGCAACTGGCTGGACCCCCTCTTGGCCAAGAGGATCCCTAAAATTGAGTTTCTAGCCTTGTACCTCCCCTTCCTCTTCTTAGAGATGTACTTTGTGAGTCACTAACAAGCCTGAGGCTATTTAAGACCTACCTGCAGGTCTTTAATATACATACAAACCACTTGAGTCCATCCAGTACTTTGTCCCTAATTAACCCTTTATCTTAAGCATTGGTTTTCACTGACTCCTGGTCTTTCTGACAGAGCCTAAGTCTTTCGGCCAATTGTCAGCTAAAGAGTCTTTAAACCTCCCTATCTCCTGTAAAATCCTACTTCTAGATGTCTTACCTTTTGGGGCCAAACCAATGTACGTTTTCCACATCTGGATTTATGACCTCACCTGTAGTCCCTGTCTCCCTAAAGTGCATAAAAGCAAATTGTTACCTCATCACCACCAGTTCACCTGCTCAAGCCTTCTTGAGTGTGGTTCCAGGTCATGGTCCTCAAATTTGGCTCAGAATAAACTTCTTTAAATTATTTTACAGAGTATGACAAACAAACAAAAATAAAACTGTAGTTAAACTTTCATGGCACACCTAAATTATGTTGATCCAAAAACAGAGAAAACAAAAACATATACTTACTGTACTTTGAACATTGAACATGACCTGGAGCCACATCCAAGAAGCCTTCAGCAAGTGGACTTTTGGTATGGTGCGTTTACAGTTTGTGTTTATACATTTCAGGTAGAAAGGAATTACAGGCAAGATCATAAATCAATACATTCCTTTGGCTCAGAAAGGTGGGACATTTAGAAGGAGGACAGTTTAGAGTAGAAAGGAAGGTTTAAAGATTCTTTAGCTGATAATTGGCTGAAAAGACTAAGGCTTTGTCTAAAAGACCAGGAGTTTGTGAAAAGGAATGCTTAAGATAAAGGGTCTGTTAATTAGAGACAAGTACTAGCCAGACTCAAGGAGTTTGTCATGTATATTGAAGACCTGCAGGAAGGTCTTGCATAGCCTTAAGCTTGTTAGTGAGTCACAAAGTACATCTCTAAGAAGAGGAGGGGGCAATACAAGGCATGTCTGATCGCCTTTGTCATGGCTAGCAACTCAGTTTTAGGGATCCTCTTTGCCAGCAATGGGTCACGACCCACAGGAACTGTATTAGACGGCCACATCATTAGGAAGGTTCCGAACCACTGCTCTTGGCCAAGAGGGGGACTAGTCAGCCAGCCACTGGGGGAGTCCGAAGATTTTATTTTAGTTCACAATGGGAAAGAATTAAATACAGAGTTTCAAATTCCAAAATGTCAAATTAGGTGCCAACAAATGTGTTTTCTTTTTGGTCAGGTTGTTAACATGTGTTGTTAATTGATTTGGGATAGTTTTTGTACTCTTCAAATAAATTATAGTCAGTTATGTAGAGAAGATGTAACTCTTTTCTCCTATAAGAAATTTGTCAGAATTAGAACAATTAAAGATTTCTGTATCTAATACTAAAACAGTAGGCGGTTTCAATCCAAAAGCACCTCTCTTCATGTTGACATTTGAAACCTTAATGTACTTATGTGGAACAATTAAATAATCTTCTTAAGTTTCTGGTTTCTGCAGCATTTTTCAGTAGAATGATCTAGGTTGCTAATTTTGTCACATTAGACGTTAGTAAGTGTGAGCAGAACCTTGGAAAGTGTGAATATCACTTTCATAGATTTCCTCACAGCCTTTCTTTGGTTCCTGCTACTAAACCCATTTAATCAGCACCCTGATAAATTGTACATCCAGTTAATTGGAACAATTGCCAAGGAAAAGAATCAGTGTAGTTTATTTCAATGACTCTAAACAATGGATAAGTTGCACACAGAGTCCATTTAAATAGCACCCCTGTTGTTGTCTGTAGGCCTAAAATGGGTGTGAATTGGTATTTGCCAGAACAAACTACCCACTGTGTAACCTTTTTTTCTGGTATCATGCTGATTTCCTGTTCTACTGCAGCTGTTAAATTAGGTATCTTACTTCGGATGAGACAGTTAAAGTCCTTGAAGCTCTGATTCCTCAGTAACATGGTCACATGAGACATATACCAATAAAAAGAGTAAGTATTTGAGTATTAGATGCTGAAAAATAGAAATTAAATGCAGTTATCATGTATTTTTTAAAGCTCACAACACTACCATAACAGAATAATTCTCAGCTTTCTAATATGAAAAGAGCACCAGGGCACTTACATCCCAATATATTCACCTTCTATAAGTTGTATTACAGAAGCTTGGAATAGTTTTTTAGAAGAGGAGCTAGGTGGCAAATTATCTCTCCCTAATTTCTGGTTTATATGTTGTTGCATATATGGGTATGACCTTTTGATAATCAAGACGAGTGATTAATTAACACATTTTTTTTTTTTAGAATCTGTACTAATTAAGCATATTCTACTTTTTTTTCCAGTTTCTCTAAAACCTAAAACCATATGCAAAATGTCTCTGTCTTCCTACATGTTTGTTTATTTATTTTGTGAATCTGTTTGTTGAAATCTGTTCATGAAAGAGGTTGAGACTAGAGATCTAAGAGTAGGAGTGAGGAGAATTAAGAGTAATTTCCCCTTGAGTCCCCTGATATACATTCTCACTGTAAACTTTGGCATCCTTCAAAGTGATGGGCTTCATGAAGCTCTAGAAGGAAAGGGTAGACGGCATGCTAAAGATCATTCCATGCAAAGTCCGTATTTAAAAGAGAAGAAATTTAAATCCTAGACAGGTTTAAGTTTTATTTTGTTTTGTTGTTCCAAATTGTGTCAGCTAGACAGTTGCAGAGCTAGGCTTCTTGGGTCCTTTTCCAATACCTTTCCTCAGTTCTTGGAGTGTCCTCGGTTGAAAATGAACAGACACCCCAAAGTAAGGCAAGTGTGGCACAAAGAGAAAGACAGATTTAGAGAGTAGGAAAATTTACAAAGCAAAATACATTTGCCATAGGCAGCAAAAGGACCCTCATCATTGAAATAACTACAAAAGGCTCTGCACATGGCTGGTTCTTTTTTATATTTCCTTGGTTGAGCCTACCTCATAGTTTAGATGTTCCTTGGAAATGGAATCTTACTGTGCATGTAGACCTCCAATGGGCCTCTCAGATAGTTCATGGTGGGGGAGGGACCTCAATGTAGGTTTAAGTTAATGACATGACAATTAGCCTTAAGCCTGTTCCAGGTCTCCTTCAACACTCTATTGTACCCCTTGCTGGGCTAGGAAGTCTTTTACATCCTATTGCAGTTGGCACAATAAATTCTGATTGATAGATTGGGAGGATGGTCCCCCTTGCCTAGGTGTGAGCAATTACTGAATACAGGGTCAAGGTGGGTGGTGCCAGGGTGGAAGATTGGAGGCCTTGCCCTTGTCCTCCTTCCCCAAAAGAGCTGGGATTTCTAGCTATCTCCCTAACATTACATGTGTTATCTTCACATCCAAAGTTACATTCAAGGAACACATCCCAAGAAGTTACAATTTAATTTATCTACTTCAAATATTGTCCTAAAGTATACTGCATTGCCTTACAGTGCTTTAATTTTGGTTGCTTAATTACATATTGTAGTTTTACTTCATAAATATATCTGTAGGTTTTAAAAAGTGAATTTAAAATATATAAAGATTAAAAGGAGTTTTAAAAAAAAAAGTCTAATGCAATGGTATCTTTTTTGAACAGATGGCAAATCTTAACTTTTAATTTTGCAATGCACATATTGTTAACACTTGACCTGATATGTTCCCTTTGGATAATGATTGTAACATGTTAAGGCAAAGAAAAAACAACTAAAACTGTTACCCTGTTAGCAACTAAGATTATTTTGATATAGCCAAGCTTCGCTAAATAATCTGGCAAAACAGGAGGTATTTTGCAGATCTATTTTAGGAGCATAAACTACTCATTACAAAGGGTAGTGACAAGCAGGTATGTTGCAAATTTCAGATTAATTAAAATGCTGTTTAACAAGCCCTATTAGAATGCAAATGTTTTTCATGATTGCTGTCACAAGCTGGGTTTCAGGGTTTTTCTAGTGGGTTTCCTACCCATTTAAACCTTTCTATTCCCTCCTCCCCAGCCTCTATTCCACTGCATTGAAGTGAACCCTAACACAGCAACATTAGCCTAATGCAAGAGAACAATGAAGTGAAGAAAAAAAAACTGAAGAAGTAAGTCTAATTACTCCAGTTCCATAGAATAAGCTTTTAAGGCTAAGTTCACACTAGGGCAATTACCCACCTAATTGCTCTAGTTTGAAGTTAGTTTGAATAGATGTTTTCAGCAATGTGAGGAGAAAACATGCAAATTCAGAGGATCTGTTTGATCCCTATTGTCCCTTTTTATTAAAGAAAAGCCCCTTGAAGTATTGAGATGACATCTCTGGAACATACGTCTAATGCACCACATTAGAGGCACATTTCCTAACAGACTACGAGCCAGAGTGGAATCAGATCTAAATCCATGTACTAACTTTACTTTAAAAAAATCATCAGTGAACAAAAAAAGGGGGGGTCCCTAAGAATACATTGCCTCCCTTTATAGATATATATTTAGCAATATCAAAGGTAATGGATACATTCCTTTTTTATTTCAAAACACATTATTCTTTTAGAATTTTTAAAAGTTAGGTCATAATATAGTTTCATAACCTAAGCTCCTTAACTATAAACTCTGTGTATCTGTGAGTTAAGATTGATAAAATATTCAGTGAGGTGCAGTTCTCAAATGGTGTCTGTCTGATGATAAAGCTGTTTCATAAGGAAGAAGGAGGGAGGAAAGACGGGAAGAAAGGAGGAAAGGCAGACAGTGTGGCTGAGGTTGGAGTGAAAACTAAAAATGGTGGGAGGACATGAATCTTGAAAACAATGAAATTCAGGCTTCTGACAAAACACACGCACCCGTGGGTTGAAATGTCTTTTAGGAACTGCTTGGATGTGAAGGCACAGAAACAAATATGAAAAGAATCATTCAAAGCAAGGGTAGATTTAGGGCAAGAGGAATTGATTAATCTAATTTAACCTCCTTCTCACTGTTATAACAAGAAAACTAAAGTTTTAAAGAACAGAGTCACGAAAAGAATTAACAATACTGCTGTTCCCACAGTGAAGTCTTCTGACTGGCAGTCTGTCTGGGAAAGGTTTACAGATGAGAATATCAAGTGGAAATCTGCTTGGGTCAGTTTATTAGGTTAGAAAGAGAGTGGAAATGCCTCTTCACTGCAGTCTACCTTTAGAGAAACAGACACAAGGAGCAAACTATAAAATAGGATACCTTACTCCAGTAAGTCAGCAAACAAAAATGCTAAAGGAGACCTCTAGAAGCAATGTTAAAAGAGTATGAACAAAGTTCAAAGTATCAGGAGGCCTATCAGGGGCATGAAGAATTCTGCTCTGGTCTAATGATACTGTTTTGTTTTGTTTTTATTACACTCTCTATCAATAATTAACAGGGTGTCTTGGGTGCTCTTAAAGAGATAAAATATATACTTGATTTAGACTTGATGTCTAAAATATATACTTGATTCCACTGTATCATGTTGCTTGTCACTTTTCTTCTGATGTCCACCTCTGTAAGAAGTGGGAGAAAAGGAGACAAAGATAGCAGACAGATACAATAGGGAAAGAAGTGCCCGGCTCGCACATAATCCCAGAACTTGGGAGGCCAAGGCAGGAGGAATGCCTGAGCACACGGGTTCGAGACCAGCCTGAGTCAGAGAGAGACTTTGTCTCTAAAATAGCTGGGCATTGTGGTGGACATCTGTAGTCCCAGCTACTTGGGAGGCTGAGGCAAGTGAATTGCTTAAGCCCAGGAATTTGATGTTTCTGTGAGCTCTGATGTCATAGCACTCTACCAAAGGCAACAAAGTGAGACTCTTTCTCAAAACAAAACAAAAAAACCCCCAACTAGATGTGTACTTTCCTTAAATTGAAGAGTAAGGAGGAAAAATTCTATGCTAATAATAGTTAAGAAATCATGAGAAAGGTACCACCTTGAGACTATGTTTATGTTGAAAATTTTCAGTCCAATTATCAAGGGTCTCTGAGTCACTCAAGCTGTCCAGTTGACTTGGTCTAGTCACTCAGCAGAACTAGCAAGTTCACTGAGTTAAAGTGACAGTAAGAGAAAGGGAAGTGGAAATAGAGCATTCATGATTCCCATGAAGCAGAGAAAGAAGCACAATTTATTTGAAGTGGAGGGTAGACTTTCTCAGGGTGATTTGGAAAGGGTCCTCCTCCCAAGCGAGAGGAGACACCACACAAAGACAGTACACAGGTTTTATCTTACTTCCTACTATAATTATCTATAAAGCTTTTCATTGGTCACCCTAGGTCTTTAGATATTCATGTCTACTTCTCATTGGCCACAGATGACCTCTGTTGCCCCAGGCGTCCATTTTCTTTCTCTTTTTAGCCATAATCACTACCTGCTATTTTCCTGCAATTATATGGCAGGGTCGATTAGGCTTGTGTCGTTTGTGACCTTTGTTGTGCATACTGTTCTGTAACTATGACCATTACCCCACTTTGTGTCACAAGCTGGAAACTGTATTTTCTGGAGGATAGGACATACTGAGTCAACTGAGTCATAAAGTTCCCAAAATTCACTGTTGCAGGACCCTTATTGACTTTCTTATCCAGGAGGCCAGACTTTTCTTCTAGATCCTTGTAGCCACTATCTATCCCTAATCACTAATAGTATTATTTTAAAGTGTGTAATTATGCTTTGTTCTTTCAAAGATTTAGGCAAAAGGAAAATAATTAACCTATTCTCTTAATAAGTCACTTGGTAATTATTAGTGAAAGACTATCTTTTTTAGACCATGGATGACAAACATCGAGTATACTGGTAAAGGTCTGCATATTATATGGTTTCATAGATATCATTAATTAATCACTATTTTAGAGATAGTGAAATGATTTTTTCTTAGCTTGTTATCCCTGCTTTAGACTAACAGAAAACTATTTCTTCAAAGAGTCAGGTAGTAGCTATTTCAGACTTTGCAGATCATAAGATCTCTGTTGCAACTGCTCAAATTTGTTGCTCTCTTCCCAGCACAGATGAGGGGTGAAAGGAAGCTTTTCTTTTTTCCCTAAAATTTCCCCCAAAGATCAACTCACAATTAAGGCAGATTAATAAGAGAACAAGGTTTATTAGCTGTGCACATGGGAAGAGACACAGTGTGATTACACAGCATTGAAACTTCTCGTACCGATTGGTGGAGTGAGACAAGGTAAGAACAAGAGAGTAAGGGACCCCAAATGCCGTGAAGGAGCAGGTCTAGCTAAATGGTAATAATCCAATTCTGTGAAGGCACAGATCTAGCTAAAACAATGATAATGATCAACCCCTGTCTCCTCATTTGCTTGATAATAGTCACTGTCACCTTGTTTGCTTTTCTAGAATTGCTACTCTAGAGGGCACAGTTGGTAGTGGTAAAAATTATTAACTTTTCCCCATAGAAAACATCTCCTCTTCAGAACCAGGAGGTAGTTTTTGAGATATTTTCCAGGTCCTCCATTCCAGTGGATTGACTGTCCCACCCAAGCCAAGAAACTGACTCAGCTGGTCTTGGACTGTCCAAAGAGCCCCACTCCCATAGATTGGCAGACCCACACAGATAGCAGCCCACACCAAAGCACTAATGATTCTGCCCCTAAACCAGCCAATTAACAGACCCTGGTTTCCTAATCATCTGCCCATCTGTCTTTAAAACCCCTGTTCCCCAATTCTCAAAAGGCAGATTTTAAGGAATTTCTCTTCTCTCTAGAATAAACTCTGTCTCTACTGTAAACCCTGCTGTCTATATACATTTGGCTTTCTCTTGGGCAGTGGGTAGATGACTCTGGCTGGGTGGAAACAACATCTCAATGGGCTCAAGAAATTTTTATACCCTTCTTTTAAAGAGAAGGGGAAGATGAGGAATATAGGTAACTCTCCTTTGTGGTAATAAATGGTTGCTGGGTAGATGAATAAGATACTTGGGAGAATAACCAGATGTGGGGAACATACTGACTGATAAAATAACCTGAGACACAACTGCTGTGTTTATTTAGACCAAGTCTAGTTGCACTTTTGATCTTCTTTCCTGCAATATATTGAGATAACAGGGATGGGAAGGGTTGTACATTGTGGTTTTGTTTTTTGTTTTTGTTTTTTTTTGATGGGTCTGTTTGGTTTATGCAGATGGAAGAAAAGCCCCTAAATGCCTGTTGATTTCAAAAGGCCTTTAATTCAAAATGTCTTCATACAAGGAGTCATATTTTGGTGTGAAATTTCCCGAGCTCCTTCGCAGACATCAGTCATACGTAAAAGAGTAAATGCTACTATAGTCCAACAAAATTTATTTACAAAAAAGATGTTGCATCAGATTTGGCCTGTAGATCATGGTTTGTGTATCCACGTTGAGTATTATGTATTATTATTCACCCACACTCAGCAGTATAATCATATCAATTAAGAAATAGGAGGAAATAGTCATGAAAACCAGATTCTGAGTCAACCTTAGTCAACCAAAAGTTAATATGGATATTTTCTATTAATTGATTTGCTTCATGCCAGTGACATTTCAGAGAAACTTTATGGAGCCAAATGCCTCTGCTCCCTATAGTAGAGGAAATAATGGAAATACTTCACATATAGCATTATACCCATTGTGAGCTCCAATAAAATCTTAAGTCTCCTCTACACTAGCTGACTGAATGGACTGCCTCTTGCCCAAACTGAGGGCCATGAGAAGGGAGGCCAGATAATCAACTTCTTACCTGTGGAACTCATTAATACACCTAGGGCTATGTAAGACAAACCTACATATCCTCAATTTATATAACAAATATATGGTCCATAGTTTGTCTCTGATCAACAGACTTCCTTATCTTAATTAAAAAAATTTCAAGCCTTTAGACAAAGCTTTGTTTCTTTAACTAATTACAAATCAAAGAATCTTTAAACCTACCTAAAACCTGTAAGCCACAGTTTGAGATGCCCCACCCATTCAAGCAAAATCAATGTACTCCTTCCACAAATCAACTTACAACTTTATGTGTAATCCCTATCTCCCTGAAATGTGTAAAACTAAACTATAAACACAACCACTGCAAGTGCGTCTGTTCAAGGCTTCTTGGACATGGCTTCAGGCCATAGCCCTCAAATTAAGCACAAAATAAATGTCCTCAAATGATTTTACAGAGTTTGGCTTCTTTTCTATGGACACCATCCAAAAACTAGGGCCTTAATATGATTTGCAAACTCTAGGGACTTTTATCTCTGTATGTCTTTATATCCGATGATCTATTCAAAGTCATACTTTACTGAAAGAGTCAGAAAGCAAATTGTCTTCCAGAGAACTAAAAGATGGGAGAAACATAAATGAAATATAATATCCAAAAGACAAGTACTTCAGAGAAGTCTAAGTCACCATGTCGGGTTCCAAGGCATCCTCAGTTTTGGGGGTGCTCCTGGCCAAAGAATAACCAGACACGCTAAAGTAAGGCCAGCAGGAAACAAAGTTTATTGGGGAAGAGGAAGATGGGTTTACAGAGAAAAAAAGGTTTTTCAGAGCAACACACATTGGCCATAGAAAGGAAACAGGGCTTTGTTGTCACCATCAAATGGTAAAGAGGGCTCCTGGGTTATGGGTGGTGATCCTGTTTCATACTGTCTGGGTTGAGCCTACCTCATGGTTCAGAGGTCACCTTGGAACCAGAGCCTTACTGTTCATATGGACGTTCCATGAGCCTCCCTGAGAGCCCCCTGGGGGAAGTGAACCTCAATGTAGATTTCAGCTAATGACCAGATAATTAGCCTTAAGCCTATTCTAGTTCACCTTAAAGAGTATACTTTGCCTATGAGGTTTGGCCTATGGGCAAGAGGGTTCTCTATATCCTTTTGCAGTTGGCACACTAATTTCTTTTACTTTATTTTATTTTTTGTAATTTTTATTGTTGGGGATTCATTGAGGATACAAAGAACCAGTTTGCATTGATTGCATTTGTTAGGTAATGTCCTCCTTATAATTGTGTCCCACCCCCAAAAGGTGTGTCACACACCGTGACACCCTACCCGTCTACCTTCTTCCCTCTCTCTGTGGCACATTAATTTCTGATCTATAGATTGGCAGGATGTTCCCTCCTCCCCAGGTGTGAGCAATCACCTGGGACAAAAACATAAGGTGGGCAGCACCGAGATGGGGGTCTCGGGGGCCCAGCCTTCATCTTCCTTCCCTAGGAGAGCTGGATTTTTAGCTTTCTAACAATCAGGAGTTTTTCTGAAAAATCAATTCACAATAAGATTTGTTATACGAAAAAGCTAGACAAATTTATCTTAATGTGTATAGGTATGAACTCCTCATTGAAGTGCAGAGGTTTTTTTAAGAATGGAGGCTTGAACACAGAAAAACAGATTTTAGGTAGGAGAAAGGAAGAGGCTTGAGTATGTAGCAAAGATGGTTGTGTTACATAAATAAAAATAAAGGAGACCTGAGAATTAAAAGGGAAGGAAAATACTTATCAAAGAAAATGAAGTTATTTCTGGAGAAAACGAAAGAATAAGCTACCCATAATTAAAACTAGTAAGAGAGTTCAGTAAGACTACATGATACAAGAGCAAGATAAATAAATATTGCTATACAGAAAGCATTGATAAAGTAGCAACTGCAATAGTTATCTTTTAAAAAATCTCCTTCAAAGAATAAATCTAAGAATGTATCTAACCAATGAAGTTGAAGAGTTGTATGGAGAAAACTACAAAACTTTGCTTAATATTATGAACAACACCTAAATAAACAGGGAGTTATACTGTGGTCATATATGGAGTGCTTGATATTAAGAAATACTAACTTCCACAAAAATAATATGCAAATATAAATGACAGCTCAGTCATGAAATTTCCATGAAATGTGAAAAACTGACTAAAATTATACAAATACATATTGAGTCAAGAATAGTACAGAACCTTTTGAAAAGCAAGAATAAAGAGAGAGGAATAACCCTAATAGATATGGAAATCTTCTATAATTCTAAAGGAATTAAAGGTGATAAATAGGGTGATAAGAACAGACAAAGAGATTTATGGGACATAACGGAGAGTCCCAAGAGATACTCACATAAATACTATATAGGAATTGGTGTAAGTCAAAGAGTGTTATAAAAAATGAGAAGAAGAAACAGAAAAAGAAAAGCATCCATGAGTCCTGGAGGTTAGGGCATGGCAAAAATTCAAGGAAGAACAAGGAGCAGGTAACTGAGGAAACACAGGGGAGGGTCCCCAAAGTTACACTAAGTGGCCATACCTGCGGAAAATGGGAAATTATAAGCTAAATGGACCTTTATCTACAAAATATCCATTATAAAATTTAACAAAATACTCTGAGCGTTGGCCACTTCTTTGCAAAATTTTGTAATGAATATTTCATAAATTAAGTTACATTTAGCTACAGTTTCACATTCCCTCCCCTCCCCCCCATGTATGGTGACTTGTGGGACATTCTGTAATTAGGAAGTAATGAGTTTTGAGTACTTGCAATTACCTCTATTTTTATATAATTTATTTAATTATAAGCTTGTATGATTTCATTCTTAATTTTGGCTGAGTTTAGCATCCAGGTCATTGAACTCTGAAATTCTACCAATAGGTTCTTGCTACCTTGTAAAAGTTGGCTTCTACACATACACATACACACACACACACACACACACACACACACACACAGCATACAAGATCGTGCTAATGCAATATCGTGATCAGTATTTACTGCTCTAATTTTTCTAAACTGTTAACTCGATATTATTTCATTAGTATTTAGTGTATATGTTCTTCTGTCTTTTGGCCCTCACTCCTCCTCTTTAAGGTTATTTTCCGAATACCACCTAGAAACACATTTGACTATTTTGAGGATACGTCAAGCTAAAACACAATCGAATCACACAGAAGTATTTGGTTGGGGAGGCCTGAAACACTCAAGCATGAACTCTTTCCCTTTCTCCTATACTTGGGCATATACTCTGCAATGATGGGGGCAAATTAATTCATGAAAAACTTGAATTTTCAGTTATTCTAGTTTTATCCAAGTTGATGTGGACAAGGTACAGGATATAGACTTTATTATATACCATCAGTTTGGTCATCCTTAAGACATTCTCATACATTGCTTTTCCCCCTTGACATCTGCTTAAACCCTAGGCACAAAGGAATTACCCCACTAGAAAGATAATTTTCCCCATAGATAAACTTCAAATTGTGTACTGCAGAGCTGAATACTCTATGAGCTATTAAGCATACTATTATGACAAAAGAGCAGTAGTCATTGAGGTCATTGCACTTGAGGTTCCCATTTGAACTTCTTTGGGCTCAAGGTAAACAAAAATCTTTTGTTTTACCTACTTTTTTTCTCCAGGCCAGAGGCAATGTAAGGAAGGATGAGAAATAAAACCCCTTCTCCCTAGATTTTTGAAAACTTTAAAATCTAATGATGGAAAAGGGCTGCAGTCTGAAACATGAAAGGTCAAGGTAGCCTACTAGAGACACAGAAAATATATAACTTCTCACGGGAATCTCCCAGGCGTGAGATTATTCTGAGATTTCAATCTCATAGTTAAATAGTAATATATCAAAAAGACAGTAAAAATAGTTGCTTTGTAAAATGTTGAGGAGCCACTCATTTAACTCTCACAAAATGCCACTAGCTTTATTAACAGGCCTTAAAAGTTAGGAAATTTGAGCTATGAGTATTTAAGAAAATATTCTTCAAAAATAAACAAACCTCCCCTTAAGATTAACTTGGAATGAAATATTAAGTGGTTAATTTTCACAAAGCAACTATTTGCTTATTTCTACCTTTTGATAGAATCTATACAGAAACAAATTGGTAGTCATATTCATGCATCTGCCACCAAACAGACATTTGTATGGTCCTGGGGGATAGATAAGAAATTTATCACAGTTCTGAATAAGAATTTTACTCCAATTACAGACTCAAGCACCTTGGTTCCTTGCCACCATGAGCCACTGCCATGGCTATTTGTATCCATGTATCTGGTGCTTTGTCCTTACCTTGGATTTCAGTGAAGCCTGGATGCTTCTATCCTGGTTTAAATTCACTTTTCACTAACAATTTTTTTGCCTTAACTGCTAGTCTCTTAGCTTTCTGCACTGAACTTTCATCACTCACACACAAATAGCTTCCAAGTATGGAGAGATTAATGAAATGATCCTCAACCAACAGGGAACTTGATCTTTTCCTCCCGTCCTTTGAGTGCGCAATTATAAAAGGCAGCTATCCACTTCTTAGATTGGGCTCAAGCCCCAGGTGCCCTCACTGGTCACCTTGACAAAGATTTTCTTCCTTTCCCTACTCTCGTCTCTATTTTGACCCTCACCCCGGCTCTTTAAGATTACTTTCCAAATACCACCTAGAAACAATTTTGACTCTACAGGGAGGGTAAGCCAAGCTAAAACACAATCAAATCATGATATAAGTATTTTGTTGGGGGTCCTAAAAAAGCCACATATGAACCCTTTCTCCTCTTCTCCCCCCTTCTCTCTTCCTAAGACAAAGACACAAAGAATCTGGCTAGCCCTGTCACCACAGTTTCTTACCAAAGGCCCTAAATTACTGGGCAAACTGTGGAATTTACCCACCCACTACAGCCTCATTATGAAAGGGTCTCTAACTGCCCCTGGGTACAGATGCCTCCTTTGCATTGCCCAGGTGGGTCACTCTCTCTTTTCCATAAACCTGGCCTGAACATCTGCACTGCGGCCTCATCTCTGGGTACCACCACTCATACTTTTCATATCTGTTACTGAAGATTTGCCTGTAAGGACAATTCATTTTTTTTCTACAGTCCCACCCACACTGGGGAATAGAAAATAGTCTGTATTTTAGTATTATGCATCATTTCTCCTTCTTCAATATTTTTGTAGACATTATGACACGTCTCAATCTGCCCATGTATGAAACCATCTTAAGAATGTACTTCATCCTGCAGAATTGTTTTGACTACTGTCTCCACTCGAGTTTTCCAAGCCTGGGTTCCTGGCCCTGGAACCTTTCTTTGTGTAGGACAGCACACAGGTAAAGAGGTACAACCTGGAGAGAGAGAACTAGACCACTGGTACAATCACATATATGGTTTTTACAGTTACTTTCTGAAGGTAATGCCCTTTTCTTTATATCAAACATAAAGGGAAATTCTAGTGGCAGCAATATTCGAAACCTTGTAAAATTTACTCAGTCATTAACTCTGCAGAATAAAATGATCCCAGAGGCAGAAGTGAGATATAATGTAACTATAGAAAATTACAAAATATTTCTCAGTGGTAAGCCATTTACTTGTCTTAAGAAAAACTGACAAAATGAATTTTTAGTCTCCTGGAAGTTGGTTCTTTCTTATTCAGGGTTAAGAACACATATATTTCTCCCTTTTTAGGAAAAAAAAAATAAAAATTACATATTACTATAATGTAGTAAAACATGTATTTTAAATTTTCTTTTTAAATTTTCCCTGTTTGGGGTATCAATTCAATGCAGCATACCTAGTTGTACATTCAAATCTCCGTGAGGTAGGTGGAAATGTGCATTTCTAACAATGTAACAATTCTCTTTGCACTGAGAGACTGTATTTCAAGGTCAATTCCTGGACATGATCCTCTGTAAGTACTTACATATAAACATCGATATATATGTACATTTTGAACTCTAATTTTTATACAAAGCCTATTGTTTCTTAAAGTTTATAAGGGTAAACTGAATTTGTTTTTAATTCCATACGTAAGCAATCAGAAACATTGACAATTTCACATAAAATAGCCATTGTTTGAGGTCATACCCTATTGGTCTTAGTCTTTCTCTGCCTCAGGGAATAAACACTCTACCCCTGGGAGGTTTAAATGCGCATTAAGTAAAGAATAGAATAGGACTTTTTGCTAAGGGTTCTGACTCTTCTTAAGCAAATAGGACTTGTTAGTTAGTCTTTTCAACCGCTGATGGGTCTACATAATCATTCAGCGAAGAATAGGATTCTGCAGCGTTTCTTCTGGTTCTGTGAAATATTCCTTCCAGATTGTAGAAGATTTATAGCAGATAGCCCTCTGACCTTCTACAAGACCTTCAGCAGATGTACTCTGGTCTTTTATACCACATCAGGACTTACACCCACCACCTCCTGAACCACACATACATCACCTCCTGAATGGCACCAGAATGTTCATCAAAGAGGACTCAACCTCAAATAAAAGAATTCCTTTACCCTAACTGAAGGTTGTCTCCATTTTCCATTTTCGGAGGCAGCTCATCTGCTTCCAGATCCTCTTAATGAGTCTCTGCTTTTAACTGTAACTTGGCCTTGTCCTTTGGGACACTTTTCCAGCTTTACATCTAACGATTAGCTGCAGGTTTAATGAGTACTGATCTCACATGGATGTATGTATTTTACCATCATATTTATTTTCCAATAGATAATCAAAATAGAAAAAAAAGGTTTATCTTCCACTGTTTCGATAAAATAATGAAAATATTTACATTAGGGCAGTGAAAGAAATACAATCCATTGCTTCAGTAAGGAATTAATAGAAATAATGATAATTACATGTGTTATCTCAACATTTGTTCTTGATGTAGATAAATAGAATAAATGTTTTCAACATATTTTTATACTTATTCTATATTTACATTTTGATTTCTGTATGTGTTTTCCTTACCTGTCCAAGTCATTGTTTTCTGTCTTGTATTGGATGGTGAGAACACTTATTCCTGAAGGAAGCATCATTTTTGTTGGTTTGTTTGAACCTAAGACAGAAATCAATTTCCCCCAAAAAGGAGCAAATTAAAACAATCACACCATCTTTGTCTATGCAGGAAATATTTAACAGCAAAGGAAGGAATAAGAAAAAAAGAGTAAGTGAGGACAATAGTAAAAAATTACATTTGGTGGTATACAAATATCTGAAAGTATTAGATATAACCAGTGTCTTTCAAATAGTTAATAGGTTGATATATGAATATGAATTTTGAGATATTAAAAACAGATGATAAAATGTACTTGATTTGAGAATTTTGAGATATTAAAAACAGATGATAAAATTTACTTGATTTGAAAATTACCTTTCATATCAAGAAAGGATTAGTAGAGACATGAACACAGAGGGGGTTAAGAAAGGGAGAAAGAGACAGAAACAGAGAGAAAGAAACTCAGACCAAACAAAAAAAGAGAATTAATTTCCAAATGCATAAGCAAATCATGTTTTGTTTTCATATCTACTATTCTAGTTCCACCAATTTCTGTCCAAACCTATTGCAAAATCCTCTTAACTTGCTTATTCATCAAGTTGTTCCCCTGTGATCTTTTATTTTCATCGTAGCCAATGGAATCTATTTAAAACATACACATATTGGTTAAAGTAAATTGCGAAGTGGTATGACAGGTTAACTTTTGTCTGTAGTAAGTTATACTATGCAAAATACTAAAAATTAAAAAAGATTTCTTTCTCAGTAAGCATCATAGTCCAGTATGATTGGGTGAATGTAGGTCATTCAGGATCACAAGTTTCATATTCCATTCACTTTGTTTCAGTTACAGGGCTACATCTAAAAGCAAGAAAACCTGAATGTTGGTCAGGCATGGTGGTTCATGTACTTCTAGCCCTCTGAGAGGCCAAGGTAGCAAAATCTCTTGAGCTTAAGAATTCAAAATCAACCTGAGTAAAATGAGACAACATCTCTATGAAAAATGGAAAAATTGGGTAGTTGTAGTCCTCATTACTCAGAAGGCTGAAGCAAGTGGATCTCTGGAGCTCCGGAGTCTGAGGTTGCTATGAGCTAGGTGGATGCCACACCACTCTAGCCTGGGCAATAGAGTGAGACTCTGTCTCAAAAAAATAAAAAAGCAACCTTCAGGAGCTCTCTTGGGATAAGAACAGATTCAGCCAGCATACCTATGACAATAAAAAATTGTGAAAGCAAGAAAGGAAGGAAGGAAGGAAGGAGGGAAGAACGGAAGGATGTTGACAAGCATTAGCATTCTGATTCCATGTCTTCTCACGGCTCCTGGGATATTCTTTCTGGTTCTATGCCACAGCCTCCACCTGGTTTAAACCCACAACCCTGGGCTGCTGAAGAAGCGCCTGGGAGCTCACAGCCAACAACTGACTGCCACAGAAGTTTGAAAGCACAAATCTCTTACCTCAAGGCAGTACAGACTAAGCAAAGTAACTTACATCAAAGAACACCCAGAGAAATCAGCTGGAGGTGTTGATTTCACCTAAACTTGCACTTCCTTTAGCTTTTCTGCTCCCCTCCCCTGTCGAACAGTTGAAAGAATGTATTTCAGATTGTATATGCAGCCAGCACATTGTACCCCATGATTGCACTAATGTACACAGCTATGATTTAATAAAAAAAATTTTTTAAAAATCTCTTGATAAATCACTTGCTTATGAATCCACAGCTCAGGGGAACTCAAGCTGAGACTCTCCCCTTTGTTCCCTCAGCTTCTTGTTCCTTACTCTTTCTTGAATCTTCACCATGCCTCAATCACCAGGATGTGTGGATGTTTTTCTTTCTTCCTGGAATGCATTTTTGCACATGTCCACATGGTTCATGCCCTTACTTCTTCCTGGTCTCTGTTCAAACATTATCTAATCAGGGAGGTGGCTCAAGACCATCCTGCATCCTTTACCTGCATCCCAGAGCACACTCTTACCCCTCACTCTTCCACTTTCTCATAGCGTTCATCTCCATCTACCTATGCCTGCTAATTGATTTCATTCCACACCAGGGTCTAGGCCCTTGTGGAGCACCTACTTCATCTCCAATCCCTAACTTCATTCCAGCGCACAAAGAGCCTACTTACATACCAGGCATTCAGCACATGTTTTCAAATGAAATGAATGCCTACAAAACTTTACTACAGAGGAAACTGAATAAACTTTTTATTCTATAATTAAGCATTTTGTTGCCTGTCCAATGTCCAAGATTAAAGAAATCCTGAATGAATGATTATTGATAAAAATCTATACCACTTTTACCTCAAGAATTTATTGCAGAAATAACTATTACCTTCACGTAGACCTGACAAACACCACCTTTGTGTACTATAGAATGTTTCCTTAGCCAAGCTTAGAGGGGGGCTGTGTGGACTACCCCCCAGAATACTTTATGAAATTAAAAACTTTGAAGATTTTACTGAACAGTGTTTATATTCTCTGCTTGAAACCTGCCAATAAGTTGTATGTATTTACTGAAGATAAAATTCGTGGTAGAGGGATTTTCCTCATGGAACTTTGTACAGTTAGGAGAATAAAAATCTGTGTGACATAAAGTAACCTTCAGAATTAAATTCCAATACAAAGCAATGAAAGACAATAAAACTTTTCCAATAGTTTTAGGGGAATGAGCAGGCCTGGAAGGGAATGAGTTGTAAAGATAATGCTGAGGTGGTAAACGCATTAATAAATTAAAAGAGAGAGAGAGAGAATCAAAACATGAAATCAAGAGTGAATTTTAAAGGTAACTTGATCAGAATGTCAGGAAAGGCAGCTGGAGACAGGAGGCAGCTAAAGAAAACTCTGAAGCCAGACTTCAGTGCTGGGTACATATTATCCTTTCCCTTGATTTTTTTGTTTCTAACAGACAGACGCCCTCTGTTACTGGCTTGACTGTCTCGTGAGAACTTTGATAACTGTGTGGAAACTTGAAGTGAAGTTGAGTCGAGTTCTTTCTGAGAGAAAGAACATGGGAAGATGGAGTCAGCCTACTTGTCCATTATCATCTACAATGCGAGTGCCTAAGTTTTAATCTGAACAGGGGCTTATGACTGAAAGTAGATCACTATATTGGTGTATCATATTGACTTTCTGATAATGTTCTAAAGCCAGTTGAGTGAGAGAGAGAAAATGCCACTGGGTACAAATCGTGGCATCAATTCTCTGCCAGACTGATCAATTGGATTTATATATTACCTCCAGCTACAATCTTAAAATCCATAGTTTCACTCCCTTTTCAGCACACAGTTCACAGTTTAAATAATTGCAGATTCAAATGAATTTTAAAAAGATCGAACAGTCTTTAAATTAAAAATGTGTGGACATTGTTGTTTTAACAATCCTTAATTATTTACTAATTTAACTGAATGGATTCACCTTTTTTTCCTTTCTCATTTTCTTTTTCTAATGCCTCTAAAGATGAGGATTCTAAGTTTTCATATTCTTGCTCCAAATGATTTGTAATTATTTTAATCAATAAATATGTATATATAATTTTTAGATGCCTTAAATTATCAGGTTTGATTTACAAATCCTCTACTCTTGGTCTTACCTACTTCTTTTAATAATTATAAGATTTTAAAAGACATTCATTAGACATTAATGTTGTATAAAGACAATTAAAAATACATTTACTTAAAAATGCTTCCAGCAGTATATAGAACACTGAAGGTTTTTTTGCATAAAATCCTTAGATAAAATTGCAAAGCTCAGACAGTAGCTAAAAAGATAATGTCACTTTCAGGAATTTCATCATATAGAAATTAGGCAAAACCAAATAATACAATAATATTCTATTCTATATTTTAGATATTAAGAAAAATAACTTAAGAAAAATTCTTGCTAGAAAAATTTTAAAAGTGAACAATTTCACAGTACTTCAAATGCTGACTTTTGTAGCTTCATGTGTCATAACTTAAATATATGCTGTTTAAATGTATGTTGTATAGAATTATAATATTAATGAACCATATTTACTGAAATAATGATTACCAGGAAATATACTAAGTCATTGATGTACATTAATTTGATTTGCTTTCATGAATATCTAGTAAGTTAGGGTTTATTGCCCCCCTTTTACAAATCCAGAAACATATACCTACTCATAAATAAATTTCTACTCAATGTGGTAGATTGAGCTAACACAGAAAACTCTCCTCCCCAATAAACATTTAGGAATATTGGAAGAAATATAGCAAAATCGACTTAAATGAACAAATGACCTTAAAAGAATGTTCAATTCACAATTTTCTGAAACCAAAACAGAACTCGACATTTCAACAATGCAAGGACTCAAAGCTGAAGTCAAAGTGGCTCAATAGAGTATCACAGAGAGAAGGACCTTAGGAGTTTCATTCCATAATATATTTCTAATGGGGAGGACATCCATGTTGTAAACCGGTAGGATTCTGAACTTGACCTGTTTATATTAGGTAGGTAGTTATGAAGAGCTACCATATCCATGAAATAAAAATGAGACAATTAAAACCAAAAATATATCAAATTTCTCGGACCATTAGAACATGAACACAAAGAAAAACAAAAATGAAAACTTCATGTTTGTCCACACATTATCCTGGGATCCAAATTCACAGTTGACATAGATAACTGCCTCGACAGTACAAAGCTGGAGCGAATGTGAAACTTCCCAGGAAGGACACTTTCTAACCCAGGGTATACAGTACCCCCCACCCCCCCCAAAAAAAATACCCAAACAAACAAAAAAACCTTCACAAGACGAATTCACAACAATAATAAACTATACAAAAAATGAAAGAAAGAAGATGATAAAACAATCATAGTATTTTCACACCAAGAAATATAAATAATAGAACAATTATAAAAAGGCTTTAAAACTACGTGTGATTAGCATGTTATAAGCAATGCAAAGGAATCAGAAATCCTCTGAAAAAGACAACATCAAATTAGAACTGGAATGGTTTGAAAAGAACCAATAACTTACAGAATTTACAAACATAACTTGCTAGTTTGCTCAGACTGACATCACAAAATACTACTCACTGGACAGATTAAGCAAGGCATTTATTATCTCATAGTTCTGGAGACTGGAAGTCCAAGATCAAGATGCTAGCAGGGTAAGTTTTGAGGGAAGCTTCTTTCCTCACCTTGCCAATGGCACTTTCTTTCACATGCCTTTTTTCTTGTGTATGTGTTCAGAGAGAATAAGTGCTCTGATGTCTCTTCCTCTTTTTGTCTTACTCTGTTAGGGACCCACTCTTACATACTCCTTTAACTTTACCTCATAAAGGTCCTATCTCCAGATATTGGGTCTCATAGCTCAAACATATACATTTGAGGAACTTCAATTCAGTCCTTAATAGTTCTTAAAATTAAAAATGAACCAATTCAATAGAAGCACAACCTGAAACATAGATCCAGATAAATCATCAGCCATGTAGCACAAACATGTAAGAGATAGATCATATAAAAAGCAATGGATAAAAGACATGAATTTTGAGATTTTTGCCTTTCTCTTTGAATGTTCTGACTTCTACTACTATGTGAATACTTCAAATACATCTTCACTTCATTCTTAAACAGTAAGTCCTGTGAAAATAGGTTGATAAAACTTGCCCTCCATGTTTCTTCTTCACCAACCAATTGAAAAACTGTCTTTGACTGTACAAGTAGATTTTCAGAAATGCGTGGAAGGCTATGTCTTGGTAATAGAGCTAAACTAGTACTGGAATAAATATTATTACATTCTTTGCCTAAAAATGCTTCAAGGCAAATTTTTAAAGGAGTAAGTTGGCCAACAAGTAACTTAACTGCTTTTCAAAACAAACTTCAATGCTTTGGAAAGAAAGAAAAAAAATTGATACACGCAATATCCAGACAAAAATGAATAGAAATGAGAGAGAATTCTGGAAAGATGATAAAGTAAGGTGGCATGAGATATCTGTCTCTCTAATTAGATAATGATTGCACTAGTGGAATCTGCTTGGTGTAACTATTTTTAGAAATGTGGAGTATATTGAAGCCTTGCCACTTCCAAGGGAAAAATTAGATGGCAAACTGCAGCTACTATTGGTCAGATACTGCTCTCATTCCTTACCCTCTAGCTTTTTGGCAGGCATTCCTAAAAGTTTTCCTAGAGCAATTTTCACAGCTCATGGAAGCCAGGGTGGATGTGATAGTTAATTTTGTGTGTTCACTTGGAGGTTCATGTGGCGCTTAGATATTTGTCCAAATATTATTGCAGGTGTTCTTGTAAGGCTGTTTTGAGATTAGATTAACACTTAAATTGGTAGATGAGGTAAAGTAGATTTCTTTCCATGATGTGGGCAAGCTTCATCCAATTAGTCAAAGGCAGGAGTAGAACAAAATATATAGATATAAAATATATCAATATATCATGCTGATTCTGTTTCTGGAGCACCTCGAATAATGCAGTAGACTATAAACTCTGTCCTCAAAATATCAATAATCTATACTCTGATTATAGATAATAATACACAGACAAAGAGGCAGGCAGCTATTTTTGTAGCACATATTTTTGCTACAATCTCCTCCCCTTGGGTAGATGGAACGTCCAGGCATTTAATGGCTAGTATCTTATCACACTCCTACCCTCGTACCCCCTTTCATTTTTTTCATTTTTCCCTTTTGGGAGCCAGTCATTAAAGACTAGGATATTCAAAAAGAACTGTATGCAGGGTAAATTAGAAGGTCACCACACAACCACAGAGAAAAATGTAGGCTTAGAAAAGACCTGAGGATACCTCAGGTTTACTCCACAGCATGAAGACAATTTGTAACAAGGAAGTAACAAAATAAAGGAAAAATGAAAAAGAAAAAACCCTGAGGAAGGAATAACATTCTATTACTAGAGTTACATTATATTAGAAGGAATGTCCAATTTTATTTGTTTGTTTATTTATTTATTTATTTATTTGAGGCAGAGTCTCACGCTGTTACCCTGGGTAGAGTGCTGTAGTGTCATAGCTCACAGCAAACTCAAATTCTTGGGCTTGCGCAATCCTCTTGCCTCAACCTCCCACGTAGCTGTTCCTGCAGGTGACCACCACCATGCCTGGCTATTTTTTGTTTTGTTTTTTTTTAATTTTTAGTAGAGGTGTTGTCTCGCTCTTGCTCAGGATGGTTCTCAAACCCGTGAGCTTAAGCAATCCACTTGGCTCGGCCTCCCAGAGTGCTAGTGATAAAGGGTGGGTGGCGCCCCAGCCAGCATAGCCTAGCCAGAGCTAAGGGGAGGACCTGCCCTCTCCGCCCTAGTGGTGCTGGTGCACAGCAGCAGGCAGAAGAATCAGTGGGTTGGCGTGTAGGCAGAGGTGCCACAGGAGTTTCTAGTGGCCAGAGGGGACGGACAACTGCTGGGGCGGATACCTACAGGTTGCTAGCTCAGAGAGTGCCCTAGTGTGTCCACCTGGCCTCTATCTCCCTCCTTTTGACCTAGAGGCTGAACAGGGAAGCGCCCATTCCCCAGGCATGCTCAATTCCGTTTAAGTCCTCTAGGTCTGGACAAGTTCATGAATGTTCTGTATCCATTCATAATGCACTCATTCACCTTGCCCCAGGAAGGGACTGTATCCATTCATTAATACACTCATTCATCTTGCCCCAGTGGAATGGACTGTATCCCAGCATTGATGCACTCACTGTATCCATCCTTTGATGCGCTCATTCATCTTGCCCCAGTGGAACGGACTGTATTCACTCATTTGTTACCAAGTCCTGACCAAATGTAACTACAAAGGACCCATGTGATTGTATATACTCCCAGACAGAGAATCCAGGCAGAGAGCAGATTTTTCTGACTTCAATCTTTCCCTCTGCCAGAAGCTCTAGGGCTTTTCTGTATTCTTTTCTGTAAAATAAATCCTGTCTTACCACTAAACTCTATAGTCCATGGATTTATTCTTCGAATCCTCAAGACCAGGGACCTACTGAAGAAGAAATTCTGGTAGCACGAGGATTACAGGTATGAGCCATCATGCCTGGCTACAAAGTCCAATTTTAAACAATAACAAAAACATCACAAAGCATGCAAAAAATGTAAAAGCATGACCAGTTTAAAGAAAAAAACCAAACCAGCATAAAATGTCCTGAAAAAAAGAGCAGATGTCAGAGCTACAAGATAAAGACATTAAAACAAATGTCTTTAAGATGTTCAAAGACCTAAAGGATGGTGTGGAGAAAGTAAAGAAAATGATGTATGAGAAAAATAGAAATATAAATACAAGAATAGAGAACCTAAAATAAGAAATTCTAGAGCTGAAAAAGTAATTGTCACAATGAAAATATCACTGGAGGAATTCAAAGGCAGTTATAAACAGGCAAAAGAACCAGTGAACTTGAAGATAGGGGGAGTTAACTTACCAAGTTTGAAGAACAGAAGGAAAAATTATTTATGAAAAGTAAAACAGCCTACACTATCTGTGGGACACCAACAAATGACAAAGTATCTACAATGTGGGAATTCCAGAGAGGAGAGATAGATAGTAGCAGAGAGATTATTTAAAGAAATAATGGCATAAATTTCCCAAGTCTGATGAAAGACATGAATAAGAACTTCAAGAGGCAGAGTAATGTGATACCAGAATTTCATCTTCAGTAGGTCCTTGGTCTTGGTGATTCGAAGAATGAATCCAGAGATCAGTAGTTAAGACAAGATTTATTTTACAGAAAAGAATACAGAGACAAAAACACCAAAGCTGCTTCTTCTTCTTTTTTTTTTTTCTTATTACTCAGAAAATTTATTTGGAAATTTGAAAATATCACATTTGAACTTATGAAGTCACAAGTTATTTTAAATTACATGACTTTTATATACATGTAAGGAAGACAAAATGGGTAAATAAGTTGATTAGATTCAGTTTGCCTTTTCTTAGACACTAACTCAAAAATTGTCATTGTCCTATTTTTCACTTCTATGACATAGAGAGATGACGTTCTCTCAAATCTTTCTTCAAAGAGCACTCTGTTACTGTTTCTAGTACTTTCTTTCAAGTCAATACATATAGAATTTTATGAGAAGATACCAAATTATGAATTTTGAAAAAAACAGAACATGTATTTCTCCCATAAATGGTTCCTAAATAGATTGCTTATTAAAATATTGAAGGTTTATTGAAAAACACCAAAGCTTCTGGCAGAAAGGAAACCCTACTGGGAAGAAAGTGCTCTCTCTCTCTCTCTCTCTCTCTCTCCTTCTCTCTCTCTCTCTCTCTCTCTCTCTCTCCCTGTCTCTGTCTGTCTGGCTGCCCAGGTTCTTTGTCTAGGGGTATATATAGTCATATGGATCCTTGGTAATTACATTAAGACAGGACTTGCTAACAATTGAATGGATACAGTCCCTTCCATTGGAGTAAGATGAATGAGTGCATTAGTGAATGGATACAGTCCATTCCTGAAATTGGCCAGGCCTAGGAAACTTACATGAAATTGATCCAGGCATAGGCAAAGGGGGGGTTCCCTGTTCAGCCATAAGTGCAAGGGGAAGGAGACACCAGATGCTGGTGTCTCCCCAGCAGTTGTCGGGCCCCATGGCTACTGGAGCCTCCTTGTGGGCCCCCTCTCCCATCCTCCCACCCACTGGTTCCTCTGCTGACTGCTGTCACACCAACACCACCAGGGTAGAGGCAGCAGGTCCTCCCCTCAGTTCTGCCAAGTTGGGTGATGCCACCTACCCTGTATCACTAGTACCTCCGTGGTTAGAGTTCTGGTCTGGTGCTCCAGGGTTAGTGAGTTTAAACCCAACCTGGGCCTGCTTGGCAAGAAGATCAATGAACAACACGTAGAATAAACTTAAAAAGACCACACTGAGAAACTTTATAATTGAATTTTTGAAAGATAAAGGGATTTGCAATAAAATTATCAAAATTTTGAAGGCCAGAAGGCACTGGGATAATATACTCAAAATGTTAAAATAAAATTTAAAAACAAACTCTATCAATCAAAAATCTTATATATAACAACAGTAGCCTCAAAATTGACACTAGAAAAACAATAGCCGAGTCCTATGGGCAATGCTAAAGATAGTCCTACCAATTGAAATAAACTAACACCATATAGAAATTCAAAGGTTTGTGAAGAAACAAAGTTTTCAGTAAAGGTAAACATATAGGCAATTATAAAAACTAATATTATTTTAACAATGTTGTGTAACTCAATTTTTTTCTACATGATTTAAGAGTCCAATATCTTTTATTAAAGAAGTCTAAAAGCTAGTATTACTTTAACTTAGGTTTGTAATTCCACATTTTATTTTCTACAAAATTTAAGAGAGACTAATGATTTAAAGTGTGATAGTTTTTTTTGAACATACAATGTTTGAAAATATAATGTTTTGACATCAATAAGTCAAAGGGTTAAGGAAAAGCTATAAAGTAGAAGATATATGTTTGATGCTAAAATGGTATAGATTCAAATTAGTGTGTTATAACTTTAGGATATTAAGTGTTATACTCTTGATAATTATAAAGAAAATACTTACAGAATATCACAGAAGGAAATTAAAACCACTTTGAAAAACCAATTAAGTAAACACAAAAAGACAATAATGCAAACAAAGAGAGACATAAAAGCTGTAAGACATACAATAAACAAATAGCAAATAGGAAAATGACAGACAGCCATAAGTCCCTTATTATCAGTAATTACTTTAAATGTAATTAGATTAAACTCTTTAATCAGAAGCCAGAGGTTGATAGAATGGGTTAGAAAAAAGGGATCAAATATAACAATTATAAATTTGTATGCACCCACCACTGGCATACCTAAATATACAAAGCAAATATTATTTGATTAAAACATACATAGATCACAACACAATAATAGGTGAAGACCAACATCCCACTCTCAGCATTGGACAGATCATCCAGACAAAAAGCCAGTATAGAAATAAGAGACTTAAGCTGTGCTACAGACCAAATGGAACTAAGAGACATTTACAGAACATTTCACCCAACTGCTTCAGAATACACAGTTTTCTCATTAACATATGAAACATATGGTCTTCTTCAGGATAGACCATATGTTGGCCAGAAACAAGTCTCAGCAAAATTCTTATAATAAAAATTACATTGAATATCTTTCTGACTTTAATAGAATAAAACTAGCAACCAATAACAAGAAGAACTTTGTAAACTGTATAAATACACGGGTATTAAAAACATGCTCTTAAATGTTAATGGATTAACAAATTAATGAAGGTGAAAATTAAAAAAAATTCTTGAAACAAATGAAAAAAGAGAGTTTACCAAAACCGGTGTGACTTAGCAAAAGTAGTACTAAAAAGGAAATTTATAGCAATAAATTCCTGCATTAAAAAAGAAGCAAGATTCCAAATAAACAACATAGTGATACACCTCAAGGAACTAGGAAAGGACAAATCAAACCCAATATTAGAAGGAAAGAAATAATAAAGATAGAGCAGACATATATTAAGTTGACACCAAAAACATACAAAAGATCAATGAAACAAAGGTTGTTTTTTAAAAATGATAAAAATTGTAAAACATTAGCTTAGAGTAAGACAAAAAGGAAGAAGACCCAAATAAATTAAATTAGAAACAAAAGAGGAGGCATTACTACTCATACCACAGAAACACAAAAAGTGATTGGAGACTATTATGAATAACTACACAACACCAAGTTCAAAAACCTAAAGAAGTAGGAGTGTTTCTGGACACATACAACCTACCAAGACTGAATCAGGAAGAAAGATAAGATCTCAACAACTCATAACTGTGTAATAATTTTGAAACAATAAAAACTCTCAACAAAGAAAAGCCCAGGACTGGAGGACTTCAATACTCAATTCTACCAAACTAGAACTAAAGAACTAACATGAATTCTTCTAAAACTATTCCAAAGAGTTAAGGGAAAGGGAATTCTTAGAAACTCATTCTATAATCTCAGCATTAATTGACCTGATACCCAAGCCAAACAAGGAGAAAACTTCAGGCCAGTATCTCTGATGAACATAGATGGAAAAATTGTCAACAAAACACAAAGAAAACAAATTCAACAGCAGAGCAGGAATATTATACACCATAATCAAGTCATAGGTGGCCCAGGGGGACAAAGGTGGTTCAACACATGCAAATCAGCAAATGTGATACATCATACCAACCAAATGAAGGACAAAAATAAAAAATAGAGGATTAGATGATAATCTCCACAGAAGCAAAAAAAGGTTGTTTTTTAAAATAAAATTCGACATTCCTTCATAATAAACACTCTCAACAAATTAGGTATAAAAGATACACACCTTAACACAACTAAGACATATATGACAAACTCACAGTTAAGTTCATAAAGAACAGGGAAAAGTTAAAATACTTTTTTCCTAAGAACTGGAACAAGGCAAAAATGCCCACTGTCACCACTCTTATTCAACATAATGATACAGAACAGGTGCACACCGGGCTTGGTCAGCCCTGGAGGACCTGCAGCGACTTCTGCATCTCTGCCCCTGGAGTTTTGGTGCAGCCAAAGAGGGAAGGCAGAGCTGGAGAAACAAGTGTGGCAGAGAGGGCAAGTGCTGTGGAAGCCAGCGGGTCCCTAGATAATTGAGGGAGACCATGGCGCAGCCCTCGGTCTCCCTCAATTAGGGAGATTGCCAACCCCAGAACCACCCTTGGACCTAGAGAGCCTTCCTCTGGCTGCACTACTCCCCTGTGAGCATTTCACAGGCACAAGAGTGATATAGGGTTTCCCCATTCAGGGCTGAACTGGGACCTTTCATTTCCTAGGCCTAGGCAATCTCATTAATGGACTGTATCCATTCATCTTGCCCCTAATGGAGGGGACTGTATCCATTCATTGATGCACTCATTCACCTTATCCTAGAGGAAGAGACTATATCCATTCATTTGCTACCAAGTTCTGGCCAAATGTAACTATAAAGGACCCATGTGACTATATATACCCCTATTCAAAGAACCCAGACAGAGAGGAGAGGTTTTTTCCTGACTTGAGTTTTTCCCTCTGCCAGAAGCTCTGGTGCTTTTTCTGTATTCTTTCTTTAAAATAAATCCTGTCTTACCACTAATCTGTGAGCTATGGATTCATTCTTCAAGTCCCTCTGACCCAGGACCTACTGAAGAAGAAATTCCAGCACCAATAATACTGGAAGTTGTAGGCAAAGCTATTAGGTAAGACTAAGAAAAAAAGGACATCCAAATTGGAAAAAGAGAGTCAAATTATCCTCATTTACAGATAACATAATCTTATATATAAAAGAACCTAAAAACTCCACCAAAAACTTAGAACTAATAAATAAATTTAGTAAAGTTGCATGATTCAAAATAAACATACAAAATCAATAATGTTTCTATACAACAACAAAATAGATGAAAAAGAAATCAAGAAACAATCTAATTTACAATACAGGAAGTCTCTAAGTTATAAACAAGATAGGTTCTGTATGTTTGTTCTCAAGTTGAATTTGTATGTGAGTTGGAACAAGTACATTTACCTATTACTTGTAATAGCCTCCATTCATAAGTGTGAGTTGTACAGATGTTTGTCACTTGGGGACTGCCTGTATACCCATTAAAAAAACAAAATACATAGGCATAAATTTAACCAAAGAGGTGAAAGATCTGCACAATGAAAACTACAAAACACTGATGGAAAAAAATTGAAGATGATACAAAAAATAGGAAAAACATTCTATCTTCACAGATTGGAAGAATTAATGTTATTGAAATGACCATGCTATCAAAATTAATCCACAGATTCAACAAAATCCCTATCAAATTTGTTATGCCAGTTTTCACAGAAATAGGAAAAAAGACTAAAATTTGAATGAAATCACAAAGACTCCATATAACCAAAGCAACCCTAAACAAAAAACAAATAAAGCAAAGCTAAAGCTTTAGAAACCAAACAGTATGGTGTTGGCATAGAAACCAAACAGATACAAACAGATACATTGACCAATGAACATGATAAGGGATTCAAAAATAAGTCCCTGTATATGCAGTCAACTTGCTTTCAACCAGTAAGAACACACTCTGGGGAAAGGACAGTCTCTTCAATAAATAGTGTTGGAAAAAATGAATATTCATGTGCAAAGGAAGACTAAACCTCTCTCTCTCTCACTATATATAAAAATCAACTAAAAATGAAATAAAAACATAGACATAAGACAAAGCTATTCAACTTCTAAAAGAGAATATAGGTGAATACTTTAGGACATTGGTCTGGGAGAAGACCTTTTAGACAATATCCCCAAAGCACCGTCAAATTATGACTCCAACAAGGGTTTAATATCTGAGTACAAGGAACTGAAACAACTCAGCTGAAAAAAATAATCCAATTAAAAATGGGTAGTTAATCTGAATAGACATTGGTCAATAGAAGACATATGAAAAAATGTTCAACATCACTGATCATTGGGGAAATACAAATCAAAAGCACAATGAAAATCAGTTCAGCTCAGTTAGAATGGCTATCATCCAGAAGATTAAAAATAACAAATACTGGTGAGTATGTGGAGAAAAGAAAACTCTAATATGCTCTTGGCAGGAATGTAAATTGGTACTGCCACTATGGAAACCAGTATGGAAGGTCCTGAGAAAACTAAAAATAGAACTACCATATAATTCAGCAATCTCACTACCCGAAAAGAAAGGAAATCAGTATGCAGGAGGGATATCCACACACTCATGTTTATCGTAGCACTATTCAGAACAGCCAAGGCATGGGAGCAATCTCAGTGTTTTACCAATAGATGAATGGACAAAGAAAAAAATGACATACGTACACAATGTAATACTATTCAGAAACAAGAACGGAATTCTGTCATTTGTGGCATCATGGATGAGACTTGGAGGATACGGGTTTAAATGAAATAGACCAAGAACAGAACGATAAACATCGGATGCTCTCATTCACATTGGGAAGTTACAAAAGTTGCTCTTCTAGAAGCAGAGAGTAGACTAGAAGTCTCTAGAGGCTGTGAAGGGTAGTGGGGAGGCACAGAGGGGGTGAGATTGGTTAACGGATACAAAATTGCAATTAGATGGGAGGACCAAATTCTAGGGTTCTGCAGCATTGTAGGATGACTATAGTTAACAATAATTTGTTGTATATTTTCAAATAGTTAGAAGGCTTTTTAAGGTTCCAAGAACAATGATGAATGTTTGAGGTGATGGATGTCTTAATTACCCTATTTTGATCATAATACATTGTCTACATGCATCAAAATATCACTCTGTAGCCCATAAATATGTTCAATAATTTCATACCAATTAAAATTAAAAAATTGAAAGCAGGACATCATGAGCTTCATATCTACATCAGTTCTTGACCCCCAAATCTCATATCTCTTGGAGATGAGGATCACATAAAAGTGAATGCTGTGCATATAATATATTTATGTCACAGCTAAAAGACCCCAAGGTTAGGGATTTACACACAAATGTGACAAGCATTTGCACCTGAGAGATTATATTTATTGTACTGGACAGTAAGCCAACCTACTCTCTGCTCTGGAGGAAGATGCTATCTATGTCTTCCAAGGTTATTCATTGTACACATGTCCTTAAAAACAACAAAAGCTCTCAGTACCTCTGCTCACAAAATATTTCAAAAAATGAGAGAAGTGGAGAATTTCTTTATTTCTATACTATTTTATCTTCTGAAAAATTTTCCAAGACAGACAAAGACTAGGCCAAAATTGTTATTAAAATATTATTTTTATTTAAGGCTATAATCAAACAGACCACAAGTAACAAACAGAATGAGGCCAACCTATTGGTCTGTAATATAATCTTGGGCCCCACCCCAAATCCCATAAAACTTTAGAAAGTCAAGTGGCTTTGTACATACATTTTTGTATGGACCTTTCAATTTAACTTGAGATGCTAATCTTAGTATAGCAAGATGTGTTAACAATCGCACAGATTCTGCCTTGGCCTTGAAGGGGGAAGACTGAGGAATTTCTATTATCTATAACAATCTTGGCCAATAAGTCGAACTTCACCTAAGTGGATTCCATGACTATGATAGTATCATTAATCACGTCAATGAAAAATCAGGGACAATTTATACCATTGTTTCTAATTATATGACTCTCATTGTAGGAAAAACTCCCAAAGGATGTGCATAAATAAGGAATCTGTTAGCTCTGAGAAGCTCCCTTGCCCCAACACCATCCAAAGTAACCAAAGATGATCTCAATTTGGAGGGAGCTCCACAGTCATCTGAGGACTACGTGATCTACTAATTGTGTTACTTGAAGCTATTTTATGACTTTTCCTAAGGTGCAATTACTGTGTTTTCAGAAGGGAAGTAAGTTCATGCCTAAATTCTATGTAAAACCCTTAGTGCCAGGGGCTCAGAAAAGTATTGATGAGGGCTAAATCCCACCACAAGTGGAACTAACATCAGTAAGAGGGCATGAGTTGACTGCCTTTCTGGCTGACTGCTAACTCTTAAAAATCCCAGTTCCGTTTAAATAATTGGCAATAATTTTGGAGTCAGAACAATCTGTCTTGTTTTTCCATAATGCCAAAAAGGTGTTGTTCATCTGCTTCAAACAAAGATGCAGAGCACAGGGAAGGTAGATATTCAGAATTATGGGATAGGTGTCTTGTGAGAAAAGCATAAGACCATGGAACATTACTGCTGTTTCCAAGAGTTCTTTGTAATTTTAAGGGAAATGGTAATCAGATTTTGGACAGAGCTTTCTGTTAATAGATGACAAATCCACGTGTCAATTCCATTTGAACTTATAACAGTTTGGAAAGCTACACAATGTTATCTTTCTTTATGGGGATGGCTTCAGGAAGATTCTGAATGACTAAAGTAATTTTTTTTTTTTTTACAGAGTCTTACTTTTTTGCCCTGGGTAGACTGCTGTGGCATCATAGCTCACAGCAACCTCAAACTCTTGGACTCAAGCAGTTCTCTTGCTTTAGCCTCCCAAGTAGCTGGGAGTACAGATGCCGGCCATAAACACCCTGCTAATTTTTCTATTTTTAGTGGAGATGGCATCTCGCTCTGTTCAGACTGATGTTGAACTATTAAGCTCAAGCAGTCCACCCTCCTCAGCCTCCCAGACACCTGGGATTACAGGAGAGAACCACCACACCAGACTATATTCATTAATGTCAGTTTCTCTTCTCTAGGTATCTGGGTTGTCATTCTTCCTCTACTTACAGAAAATTGGTGCATTCTATTTAAACATTTATAATGTATCTTTTCCCTAATTTTCTCTTTTTGGGGGAGGGACAGAGCCTCAAGCTCTCACCATGGATAGAGTGCTGTGCCATCACAGCTCACAGCAACCTCCAATTCCTGGGCTCAAGCGAGTCTCCTGACTCCGCCTCCCAAGTAGCTGGGACTACAGGTGCCCGCCACAACGCCCGGCATTTTTTGGTTGCAGCCAACATTGTTGTTTGGCAGTCCCAGGCTGGATTCGAACCTGCCAGCTCAGGTGTACGTGGCTGGCGCCTTAGCCCGCTGAGCCACAGACGCCGAGCCACCCTAATTTTCTCTTAACTGCATACAGAGTTTTCATCCAAAAGGCTTTGATTCAAGGAGAAAGACATTTCTATAAAGCTCACATTAAGTTCCCAAATTGGGTCCACAAAGGTCCCTCTGTAGAAGGATACAGTGAATAGCCCGCTCAACTAAGTGGTCATTATCCATATTATCCAGGACTATAACAATCTAACAAAAGAACTAATTGGCTAACCCAGAATTAAGTTTGAGTACCCTATACTTCTTGTTTGCTGGAATGCCACCCAGAACATGAAATCAACTAGGTGGCCTGACATTGAAAGATGTATCATTCATAAGAAATATCAAAGTGCAATCACTAATTAAAAAAAATATAGATACAACCTTCTATCCCTTTTGTCTTTATTCTAGCACAGCAAGTAGCTCAGAGGAGATAATCCCTTTCTGGAAACACATGCAGTCTGTGATCTAATTACATTACTAAAGTATGTCAGGAATTATTGAAGGAGGTAGAATCAGAAGTGGTTTCTTCTACCATTTCAGGTGGTTATTCTAGTGCTTACAATATCAGGTTCATGTGGGTTGTAGGGAAGATGTAAGATCCGATTGATATACTATCAGCTCATTATTGACAGCTCTTATAATTAAAAAGTGACCATTGTCAGACTGCAAATGATCTACAAAATAAATGTATAACACAGATTAAAAGGGCCATGAAAACTATCTTTTGAGGTCTCCTGTGATTTTACTGTATAATGTTTTGTTGTTTTCCATATACAGATCCTATACATTTGGCATAAATTTATTTTTATGTTTATAATTTTTAATGTAATTCATAATGGGATTGGTTAATTTCTTTTTCTAATCATTCACCACTAGCATATAAAAAATCATTAATTTTTTATATATTGAAGTTATATTCTGTGAACTAACTAAATTGATTTATCAGCCTAGAATCTTTTACATAGATTTCTTAGTGTTTTATGTACACAATTATGTTGCCTGATAATTAAACAATTTTACTCTTTACATTATAATCTTTATATATTTTATGTATTTTGCTTGCCATATTTCCCAGGCTAGGATTTCTAGTACGCTGCTAAGGATAGGTATTGAGACCATTATTTTATTTCCCCCGGTTTTAGGTAGACCATTCAGAAGAGAGTATAATTTTACCTAGAGATCACCCCCTCCATAAATATCTTTAATTGGAGTAAAGTGTTTTCCTTCTATTTCTGTATTCCTATTTTGCTAAGAGATTTATTATTTTCATTTCTTTCCTGAAT